>CAUYLG010003120.1:0-19043 GCA_963573385.1 Cacajao melanocephalus | reverse complement strand
CCTACCGGCGCCTGCCTTCTCCATGTAAGCTCCCCACACCCACTCCTGCATTCCACTCCTGCATTCCACCCCTGCATTCCACCCCTAGCCCCACACTCAGCACTAAATCATACTGTCAGCCCAAAATTAAAAATCCCGCTGAGAGCCTAACCAATGGCAGCTCGCCAAGTCCGGGTCCAGTCTCTCTCTCTGACCAACACAGGTGCCCATGCTTTGTTTCTTCACCGGTCAATCTGTTGCCTGCTCTAGCCCACCTGTGGGTACCTCTGCTGGGCTGCCAATGGCAACTTGCCAAGTCCAGGTCCACTCTTTCTATGACCAATGCAGTTACCCATGCTTTGTTTCCCCACTGACCAATCTACTGCCCTTACCCCCTATAAAACCCCACGCCCAGAATGGCCGGGCACGACTTCTCTGGCCTCTCTCTCTCTCTCCCCCTCCCCTGGGGCCACAGAACCTCGCCCTGGAGCTAAATAAACTGGAATTTAATTTGTCTCATGCTGGCCTCAGTTTCCTCATTTTAAACTCAGCAATATCCTTAAAAGAATAACCTTACAGGAAGGCCGAGGCAGGCGAATCACAAGGTCAGGAG
Source organism: Cacajao melanocephalus (assembly GCA_963573385.1). Lineage (NCBI taxonomy): Eukaryota > Metazoa > Chordata > Mammalia > Primates > Pitheciidae > Cacajao > Cacajao melanocephalus. The sequence continues at coordinate 18,451 of CAUYLG010003120.1, read as the reverse complement.
TTCGAGACCAGCCTGACCAACATGGTGAAACCCTGTCTCTACTAAAAATACCAAATTAACTGGGTGTGGTGGCACCTGCCTGTAATCCCACCTACTCTGGAGGCTGAGGCAGGAGATCCCTTTAAGTCAGGAGGCAGAGGTTGTGGTGAGCCGAGATTGCGCCAGCCACTACGCTTCAGCCTGGGTGACAGACCAAGACTCCGTCTCAAAAAAATAAATAAATAAAAATTAATTAATATAAACCAGGCATGAAGAGCCTAGTAAGCACCAGACAGCATAAGGGGATCCTATACACACCATCGCTTTTAATGCCCACAACCACCCTGCAAGAGGCTGGGTAGGGGTGGGGGTGGAGGGGGCGGAGGTCAGGGAACTTGATTTTCTCAGGTCACACCTAGGCAACAACGGGCTGCAGCGGATACAGAACTCAAGCACCTGGACTTTCAGATTCTAGTCTGGCTCTAAGTGACCCTGGCCTTGCCTCTACAAACAATCTCCACATCTGCAAAATGAAAATGTTAAAACTGCCCCCTCCCTGATTCCATCTTCTAAGATTACCTACGGAATAACTCACCTATGTCACTAAAGCTGAGCATCTTGGATAATTCATGAGAAACTATCCTTCTCTCCAATGCATACACCCATATACCAGAAGGAAAACCGATTCTTTACAGAGCGCTCCCTCCTTTTTTCCCCCAGGAGCCACAAAAAAACTCAGGGGACAGGGTGGGATGTAGCAGCACGTGACCAAGGCAACACCAAAGTGCAGCCCGCGGTGACACACCAGTGAAAGAAAGAGCGGGGCTTTGCTTGCATCTGGCGCTGGGCAACGGGCAGGGGCTGCATCGTGGTATACAAGGGACGGGAGATCCGGGCTCCAGGGGTGTGCGACACAGCAACGAAGGCATACATAGCACAAGAGTCACTTTACCTAATGGTGATGATGGTGAGCCTGTGGTAGCTTCTGAGGAGCCTGAAAACGCTTCTGGAAAGGCGGAAGGAAAGGAAAGCACGCTCCAAACTGCAGGATCAAGGAGGGCTGCCAGGAGCTCCTCGGCCGGCTCCATCCAGCTGAGGACGGCCGCGCGAGGACCCCGGGCGGCTGCGGAGAGCGCGCGCAGGCGGGACAACGGTCTTAATTTGGGTCGGGGAATGAGGTCTCCCAGGGGTCTCGAAATAAATACTCAGGGCGTCGGCGTTGGGAGCCCTCTGGGCCAGGGCCCAGGCACGACAAACCTGGGGCAGGGATTCTTTGTTGGCGAGAGGCTTTATTTCTGGCGACAGACCCTACGATGGACCAAGACAGGGATGACAGCAAGAGTCTGAAGACTCGGGGGAAGGCAATGGTCAAGAGCTGGAGACCAGAGCCAGTCCCTGGACTCTCCCCTTAGGAGGCATCCCCTGAGGCCGTTCTCTGGGTGCAGACCCCAGACTCCTCTCTCCTTGACCAAGAATCCAAAGGACGCTTAAGGCCTAGCCCCACGCCCCCTTGCTCCCCACTTTCGGGCCACGGGCCTTCTCGTACTTACCGGGGCCCGGGGGCCGGTTTTGCTCGCCCGCGTCCTCTCCCCTCCCAGCCCCCTCCTCATTTCATGTCCCCTCCTCCGGGGGCCGCAGCCATGTCCGGTACTGGCAACTCTGAGGGTGCTTGCCTCCCTTCCGGACAACGGAGGCCCGGGCCAGAGAGCTAAAGTTCAGGCCATCGATTGGTCAGAATTTGAGAATGGGAGGGAATTGCGGCTTCTTATTGGCTACGCCGCATGCTAGGCTGTAGCTGCACCGCCCCTCTGGGAGCCTGGCGGAATTAGGTGCCGAATGATGCGGCCGGGCGGGTGAAGAGCTACTGTGTTTTCCTGGGCGTAAGGCTCAGGCACTTTCCAGTCCAGAAGCCCTGACCGGAGGGCATGGCTTTTCGCTCCGATTCATTTTCTTAACAGCATTATTCTAAAAAGCTAGACGGCATGCCCCCCTTTTTTTCCTTTCTTTTTAAAATAAGCCCTTTGCAGAGCTCCCCGCCTCTCTTAAGTTCTTCTAAGCGCCCTCCTTGTTGCTGGGAACAAATGCCTGGAGACGCCTTGCTCCGAGGGGCCTTGGAGGGACTCCCTCAGGACGAATATTGCGTCCAAACCAAAGCTAGAAAATCTAAAGCAATACTGCAATTCCTCCCTCCCACTTCCAGCTCGGCTGAAATCTAAAGGGAAAAACAAGTTAAAAATTTTTTTTTCTAGATAATTAGAGAAATCGCCTGGGAGACCTCTCTTGGGAAACCAAAGCAAGCCTGTGTCAGTATTTACTTCTCTTTTCCCAGAGATCTGACTCTAGAAGGCCTGTTTAAAAAAAAAAAAAAAAAAAAAAACTTGTTTATAAAATTAAGAAAAAGCTGAGATTGGCCCTGTGAAGTAAGATCCCCTTCCTGCCCACATTCATGAATTTAATTATGTAATTCAAATTTCCTTTCTCAGCTGGACAAGAAGATGGCATTTTAGTACCTAATTTTGTATGACCCAATTTGGCTGTTACCTAAAACACCATTAGAATCATGTCACTACCCCACACACAAAAATCTATAGCTCACCTTTGCAAGTAGGCAGGTCCAAATCTCACTGCCTGATGTTCAGAGCCCTTCATAAATTGACTCAGACTTCAGACATACATTTCCAGGTCTCACTACCCACAGGCTAAACTATTTCTGCAGCCACATAGATTCACCATCATTCTTTAAATATGACAGAGACCTTTCCACCTGTCCTCCTTCGTAAGGTGGTTCCCTATGCTTTGCAGGTTCTTTCTTTCTTTTTTTTTTTTTTTTTTGTTTGTTTGTTTGTTTTTAGATGGAGTTTTGCTCTTGTTGCCTAGGCTGGAGTGCAATGGCACGATCTTGGCTCACTGCAACCTTCACTTCCCAGCTTTAAGTGATTCTCTTGCCTCAGCCTCCTGAGTGGCTGGGATTACAGGTGCCCGCCATCACACCCTGCTAATTTATGTATTTTTAATAGACAGGGTTTCACCATGTTGGCCGGTCTGGTCTTGAACTCCTGACCTCAAGTGATCCACCCGCCTCGGCCTCCCAAAGTGCTGGGATTACAGGCATGAGCCACTGTGCCCGGCCTGATGGTTCTTTCTTATCAATAAAGCCAGCATGCAGATAAATACATGTTCATCCTAAAGGCCCAAGTCAAATGACTTTTTTTTTTCTTGTATGTATGTATGTATGTATTTTTAGAGCAGGGTCTCACTCTGTCACCCAGGCTGGCAAGTGCAGTGCTGCCATCATAGCTCACTGCAGCCTCAAACACCTGGGCTTAAGCAGTCCTCCCACCTCAGCCTTCTGAGTAGCTAGGCCTACAGATGTGAACCACCACACCCAGCTAACTTTTTTATTTTATATTATTTTATTTTATTTTTATTTATTTATTTTTTTTAAACAGGGTTTCACCATGATGGCCAGGCTGGTCTTGAACTCCTGACCTCAGGTGATCCACCCACCTCAGCCTCCCAAAGTGCTAGGATTACAGGCGTGAGCCACCGCACCCGGCCCTTTTTTATTTTTTTTAGAAATGGAATCTTGCTATGTTATTCAGCCTAGTCTCAAACTCCTGGCCTCAAGCAATCCACCTGCCTCAGCCTCCCAAAGTGCTGGAATCACAAGTGTGAGCCACCACTCCCAGCCTTTCCCTGGCTTTTAGTCATTGACTCTCTTTATATACAATCTGTGCCTCAGCTGGGCACGGTGGCTCACACCTGTAATCCCAGCACTTTGGGAGGCCAAGGCAGGTGGATCATGACGTCAGGAGTTCAAGACCAGCCTGGCCAATATGGTGAAACTAAAAATACAAAAATTAGCTGGGCATGGTGGCATGTGCCTGTAGTCCCAGCTACTTAGGAGGCTGAGGCAGGAGAATTGCTTGAACCAGGACCTGGGAGGCTGGGGTTGCAGTGAGCCAAGATTGCACCACTGCACTCCAGCCTGGGCTACACAGCAAGACTCCGTCTCAAAAAAAAAAAAAAAAAAAAAAAGCTGTGCCACAGTTTCTGTGTCTGCATTGCCACCTTTGCAAAAGTCTGTCTTGTACAGCGTGGTTCTCAAACTCCCTGCAGGCAGCTGGCTTATCTTGGCAGTTTCCACAGCACCTTACTTGCTGCCTTGTGTCTGGGCACAGCGGCTCACGCCTATAAACCTAGCACTTTGGGAGGCCGAGGCAGGTGAATCACAAGGTCAGGAGTTCAGGACCAGCCTGGCCAAGATGGCGAAACCCCGTCTCTACAAAAATAATAATAACAAAAAATAAAAATAAAAAAAATTTTTAAAAATTAGCTGGGCATGGTGGCGGGCGCCTGTAGTCCCAGCTACTCAGGAGGCTGAGGCAGGGAAATCACTTGAACCCGGGAGGCGGAGGTTACAGTGAGCTGAGATGGTGCCATTGCACTCCAGCCTGGCGACAGAGCAAGACTCCGTCTCAAACATAAATAAATAAATAAAATACATTAATGATAGCTGATGGGCTAAAAACAAAATTGCAAAATAAATCTCATAGTGTTTTAAGAAAGTTTACGGATTTGTGTTGGGCCATGTTCAAAGCTGTCCTGGGCTGCATGTGGCCCTCAGGCCTCGGGTCAGACAAGCTTGCCTTTGCTGATGCTGTTTTTTGAGCCTGAAATGCCCTTCTCGCCTTCTTCCTCCCTGGTTGACTGCGTAGCATCCTTTAAGATCAGATTGTCTTCTCCCTGCTCTGTTTTCTTGTAATTGCCTGTGAGTATCTGCATCACCTCGCTTACCACATTGTTTTAAATCTTTGACAGGAAAATAATTATTAATAACACATGAGTATCCACAGTCTCTTTTTCCTTCTCCCACTTGCTAAGGAGGATTCTGTTAGGACCTCTGATGCTCCCAGATCATTGCACGGTATCAGAATAATAGGTGAAAGGTAGGACTGAGAAAGGCTGAGCCTTGGGTAATTTGACTTATTTTAGATGGCATGGGCAGTTACCAGCAGATGACAGAAGATGTGTTCTAAAAGAGGGCAGAGAAGCCAGGCACAGTGACTCACGCCTGTAATCCCAGCACTTCGGGAGGCCGTGGTGGGTGGATCACTTGAGGTCAGGAGTTTGAGACCAGCCTGGCCAACATGGTAAAACCCCATCACTACTAAAAATACAAAAATTAGGCGGACGTGGTGGTGGACACCTGTAATCCCAACTACTCAGGAGGCTGAGGCAGGAGAATTGCTTGAACCTGGGAGGTTGAGGTTGCAGTGAGCTGAGATAGTGCCATTGCACTCCAGCCTGGGCGACAGAGCGAGACTTCATCTCAAAAATAAATAAATAAATAAATAAAATAATGAAAGAGGGCAGAGAGAAGAATGAAGAGAGAAGAGTTGGATGATCTGGATTAGGGAAGAGCTGGAGAAAGTTTGGAGGGAGGGAAAAGAAAGGCTTTAGGGCAGAGTGAGAAATACTTTGGCCAAATGGGTGAAATATGTTTCCCCTATTGCTCTGATGCTATACAACAATTCGATAACCTAACAGGTAAAAACAGTTGGCCAGGCACAGTGACTCATGCCTGTAATCCCAGCATTTTGGGAGGCCGAAGCGGGCAGATCACAAGGTCAGGAGTTCAAGACCAGCCTGACCAACATGACGAAACCCCATCTCTACTAAAAATACAAAAATTAGCCAGATGTGGTGGCATGCACCTGTAATCCCAGCTACTCAGGAGGCTGAGGCAGGAGAATCACACCATTGCACTCTAGCCTGAGTGACAGAGCGAGACTCTATCTCAAAAAAAAAAAAAGTCTCCTTTGAAAACAAAATGAGGGAAAGAGAAAGAGAAGTGAACAATATGATTTTAAGAAAGTTTCTCATAAATAATTTATGTAATTCCCCCTTTGACATTTTTCTCAAGAGACTACAGTGAGATTTGAAGTTGCTTTGCAGTTATTTTTGGATGCCAACACATGGTTCTTTGTATGTGAGTCCTCCATGATCCTGACTCTAGTTATTTTTTATTTTTTTTTTTTTGAGATTGAGTCTTGCTCTGTTTCCAGGCTGGAGTGCAGTGGTGTGATTTCAGCTCACTGCAACCTCTGCCTCCCAGGTTCAAGCGATTCTCCTGCCTCAACCTCCCAAGTATCTGGGACTACAGGCACGTGCCACCACACTCAGCTAATTTTTGGGGGGTAGGGGGTTGGAGTTTCACTCTTATTGTCCAGGCTGGAGTGCAATGGTGAGATCTCGGCTCACAGCAACCTCCGCCTTCCAGGTTCAAGCCATTCTCCTGCTTCAGCCTCCTGAGTAGCAGGAATTACAGGCATGTGCCAACACACCCAGCTAATTTTGTATTTTTAGTAGAGACAGGGTTTCACCATGTTGATCAGGCTGGTCTCGAACTCTTAACCTCAGGGAATCAGCTCGCCTCAGCCTCCCAAAGTGCTGGGATTATAGGTGTGAGCCCAGCCCCTGACTCGGTATTTTTAGGCACTTCCTTTCTATTGACCCTTTTCCCCTAGCTATATAAATATTCATTGTTCTCCTTTCTCATTAAAACAAAAGGAGGAGGAGGTGGAAGTGCCAAGAGGAAAGAGAAGGAAAAGAGAAGAGAGGAAGCAGGAGCAGGAAAGGGTGGAGAAGACCTTCAGCATTAGACAAACTGGACCATGCGACACTCCTCTGCCATGTGGCTAATGAATCAATCAGTAAGTAAACCCCTTCAGTCACACGTCTTGGTTAGACCAGCCAGTGTAGTAACACCCAGTGACTTCAGCTCAGCTGTTACAGTAAACAGAGAATTACTGTTTCCTTCCTTCTGTGACCCTGTGGAATATTTACAAGATACAGCTGAAAACTTCATTGTCACATGGTATTAAGATACAGGTTTCGGCGGGGCGGGGTGACTCACTCCTGTAATCCCAGCACTTTGGGAGGCTGAGACGGGTGGATCATGAGGTCAGGCATTCTAGACCAGCCTGGCCAACATGGTGAAACCCTGTCTCTACTAAAAAAAAATTCAAACAAATTAACTGGGTGTGGTGATGTGCGCCTGTAATCCCAGCTACTCAGGAGGCTGAGGCAGGAGAATCACTTGAACTCGGGAGGCAGAGGTTGCAGTGAGTTGGGATCACGCCACTGCACTCCAGCCTGGGGGACAGAGGGAGACTCTGAAAAAAAAGAAAAAAAAAACGGATACAGGTTTCAAATGTTGTTCAATCAGCCTGGAATAAACCCTTTCAAAACTGACCAGGTTTTGGGTGATCAGCCCGCCTCAGTCTCCCAAAGTCCTGGGATTACAGGCATGAGCCACCACACCTGGTCTTATTTTTTTAATGAGTACAAACAGGGTCTCACTATGTTGACCAGGCTGGTCTTGAATTCCTGGATTCAAGCAATCCTCCCACCTCAGCCTCCCAAAGTGCTGGGATTATAGACATGAGCCACCCTGCTCAGCCAAGAAAGGAGGCTTTACAGTAATCTCAGCAACCCAGGCCCTGTGCTAAGGTGGCAGCACCCGGGTGGCAAGAATAGATATGTTCAGGCCGGGCACAGTGGCTAACACCTGTAATGCCAGCACTTTGAGAGGCTGAGGCTGGTGGATCACCTGAGGTCAGGAGTTCGAGACCAGCCTGGCCAACATAGTGAAACCCAGTCTCTATTAAAAATACAAATATTAGCTGGGCGTGATTGCGGGTGCCTGTAATCTCAGTTACTTAGGAGGCTGAGGCAGGAAAATTACTTGAACCCAGGAGGTGGAGGTTGTAGTGAGCCTGAGATCCTGCCACTACACTCTAGCAGGGAGTGGGGGAAGGGAGCCAGTGGGGAGGTAAGGAGAGGAGAGGGCAGGGGAGGGGAGGGGAGGGGAGAGGAGGAAGAGAAGCCAATGCCAGCCATGGTGGTCCCGACACTAGCTGACAAGACAACCAGCCTTACTCCCACCCCAGGAACCTTATCTGGCACTTTGTTTCCCAAATACCAATCCCAATCATCTCTGCCTGGCATTCTGGACTCATTTTTGCGCCGCTTCCTAGCATTTGAGGTGTAAATATCACTTCATTCACTAAATTTTAAGCTCTTTGAGAGCATGGATAGTGCCTTACTACTTTTTAATTTCTCCCAGATTATCAGAGGGATTGTTGACATGTACATTTGTGTCCTAAGGATGACACCAAAATTCCTCCTGGGGAGGAAACTGTCTTTGTTTAGGAAAATCACTAGTAAATGTTTTAAGAAAAGATGAGACGCAGAGCCCAGGTCAGCAGGCATCAAAGCAGTAAGAGAATGAGCCCAAATGCTCTGCCGTTTATTTATTTATTTTTATTTTATTTTATTTTTTGAGATGGAGCCTCACTTTGTCACCCAGGCTGGAGTGCAGTGGCGTGATCTTGGCTCACTGCAACCTCTGCCTCCCGGGTTCAAGTGATTCTCCTGCCTTGGCCTCCCGAGTAGTTGGAGTAGCTGGGACTATAGGCGCCCACCACCACACCCAGCTAATTTTTGCATTTTTAGTAGAGACGGGGTTTCACCATGTTGGTGAGGCTGGTCTCAAACTCCTGACCTCAAATGATCCACCTGCCTCGGCCTCCCAAAGTACTGGGATTACAGGCGTGAGCCACTGCTCCTGGCCTATTTATTTTTATTTTTTATTTTTTGAGACGGCGTCTCACTCTGTTGCCCAGGCTGGAGTATAGTAGCACAATCTCATCTCACTGAAACCTCCACCTCCCGGGTTCCAGCGATTCTCCTGCCTCAGCCTCCCAGGTAGCTGAGATTACAGGCACTCGCCACCACACCTGGCTAATTTTCGTATTTTTAGTAGAGACAGGTTTCACCATGTTGGCCAGGCTGGTCTTGAACTCCTGACCTTAGATAGCCTCCAAAAGTGCTGGGATTGCAGGCAAGAGCCACCATGTCTGGCCATATATGGTTGCCAGGGGCTGGGGTGTGGGGAGAAGAATGAGGAGTTACTGCTTTTTTTTTTTCAGTTGTCTCTCTGTGTTGCTCAGGCGGGAGTGCAGTGGTGCAACTCGGCCCACTGCAACCTCTGCCTTCCTGGTTCAAGCAATCCTCCCACCTCAGTCTCCCAAGTAGCTGGGATCACAGGCATGTGCCACCATGCCCCGCTAATTTTTGTATTTTTAGTAAAGACAGGGTTTTGCTATGTTGGCCAGGCTGGTCTAAAACTCCTGACCTCAAGTGATCTATCTGCCCACCTCGACCTCCCAAGGTGCTGGGATTACAGGCGTGTGCTCACCCAGCATGCATTTTTAAATGAACCAAAAATTTAGAACTGGAAGAGAAAGAGAGGAAAGAGCAGAGAGGAAAGCTGAGCTATGCATAAGGAAGTTAGAGCCTGAACTGTGGAAATGGCAGAGGACTTTGGGAGAAAAATCACTGTCACCGAATTTCAAGCTGCTCATGTTTCTACAGTATAAATCCCTGCATCTTCCCAACTGTTCTACAGAGATCTCCAAATATATAGAAACCTTGTGTTAGTGGTTGGTTTAGTGACAAGTGGCAAGGGTATGTTTCACATCTCAGTCTGTGCTCTTAGATAAGGAACTAGACCCGTGGGATGGTGGGAGAGTCCCTCAAGTAAACCAGTTCATGGGAACCAGAAGCAACCGTGAGAACTAACATCCTGCAAAGAAGCCTTTTTTTTTTCCTTTGAGACGAAGTCTCACTCTGTAGCCAAGGCTGGAGTGCAGTGGCGTGATCTTAGCTCACTGCAACCTCCGTCTCCTAGGTTCAAGTGATTCTCCTGCCTCAGCCTCTCAAGTAGCTGGGATTACAGGAGTATACCACCATTCCCGGCTAATTTTTGTATTTTTTTTAGTAGATACAGGGTTTGCCCAATGCAATGGGGCGATCTTGGCTCACAGCAAGCTCCGCCTCCCAGGTTCAAGCAATTCTCCTACCTCAGCCTCCTGAGTAGCTAGAATTACAGGTACCTGCCACCATGCCCAGCTGATTTTTGTATTCTTAGTAGAGATGGGGTTTTGCCATGTTGGTCAGGCTGGTCTCAAACTCCTGACCTCGGGTGATCCACCCACCTCGGCAACCCAAAATGCTGGGATTACAGGCGTGAGCCACCACGCCCAGCCCCAGAAGTCTTTCTTATTTTTTATTTATTTTTATTTTTTTGAGACAGAGTCTCACTCTGTTGCCCAAGCTGGAGTGCAGTGTCACGAGCTCAGCTCACTGCAACCTCCGCCTCCCAGGTTCAACCAGTTCTCTTGCTCAACCTCCTGAGTGGCTGGGATTACAGGTGCGCACCACCATGACCAGCTAATTTTTGTATTTTTATTAGAAATGAGTTTCACAATGTTGGCCAGGCTGGTTTTGAACTCCTGACCTCAGGTGATCTACGCACCTTTGCCTCCGAAAGTGCTGGGATTACAGGCATGAGCCACTGTACCTGTCCTCAAAGAAGCCTTTCAAATGGGGTTTAAGTAGCATTGCCTAGATCTGTAAGGGCCAAAGAAGCCCCCTGCTGAACCTAAACCACATTTACATAGCTGCCTCTGGGGTCCTTTAAACTGAGTTGGTTCATACCTGGTAGGTATGCTGATGGGAGGAGGTAGCTGGGTTCCTCCCAGGCCAATAGAACACTGGCTCATCTACAGAGGGAGACACATTGGTTGAAACAGGATGGAGAGTATTCGAGGAGCAATAAAACATCATGCAGATGAGCACTCTGTGTCACTGACAGGTCAGGACCTTGTAGGGTAACAGACATGCTTCCTGAAAGTTACAGCTATTTTTGGCTCACCCTTCTCTGCTTTAGAAATACTTTTTTTTCTGGCCAGGCACAGTGGTTCACACCTGTAATCCCAGTACTTTGAGAGCTCAAGGCAGGCGGATCACCTGAGGTCGGGAATTCAAGACTAGCCTGACCAACATGGAGAAACTCCATCTCTACTAAAAATATAAAATTAACCAGGTAGGGTGACGCATGCCTGTAATCCCAGCTACTCAGGAGGCTGAGGCAGGAGAATTGCTTGAACCTGGGAGGCACAGGTTGGGGTAAGCCAAGATTGCGTCATTGCGCTCCAGCCTGGGCAACAAGAGTGAAACTCCATCTCAAAAAAAAAAAAGAAAAGAAAGAAAAAGAAATACTTTTTTCTAAGAGGCTGACGCAGGAAGATCGCCTGAGGCCAGGAGTTGGAGGCCACAGTGAGCTATGACAGCTCCAATACACTCCAGCCCGGGCAACAGAGCAAGACCCTGTCTTTAAAAAAAAAAAAAAAAACAGCCTGGTGTGGTGGCGGGCACCTGTAATCCCAGCTGTCCCTCCTTGGCAGGAAATGGCACTGCTGAATACCCAGTTGCTTCAGCCAAGGCCTGGCATCTTTGATTTCTTCCCTTGCCTCCCTTATCATATTCAACTGTCAGCAAGTTCTGTGGGCTCTAACTACAATTACAACCCTAATCTGTCCACTTCTGTCATTTCCAACTCTGCGACCTGGGTCCAGGCCATCATCAACACCTGCTGTACTAGTTTAATAGCTCCTAAGTAGTGCTCACTTCAGCAGCACATATACTAAAATTGGAATGATACAGAGAAGATTAGCATGGCCCCTGTGCAAGGATAACACGAAAATTTGTGAAGCAGTCCATGTTAAAAAAAAAATAGCTCCTAATTAGACCCCTGCTTCTTCTATAGCTCTGTGTTATCCAGATTTCACCCAGTAGTCAGAAGCTTTTTCCACACCAGAAGTCAGGTCATGACGCTCCCCTGCATTCCTTCATACTTAAATGGCATTCCATCATATTTAGACTAAAATCCCAAGTTCTTATGGTATATTGGTAGTCTATTACTGCATAATAAACTGCCCTGGAATTTGGTGCTTTAAGCAATATACATCTAGGCCAGGCGCAGTGGTTCATGCCTGTAAGCCCAAAACTTTGGGAGGCCAAAGCAGGTGGGTCACCTGAGGTCAGAAGTTCCAGACCAGCCCAGCCAACATGGTGAAATTCCATCTCCACAAAAAATACAAAAACAGGCATGGTGGCGGGTGCCTGTAATCCCAGCTACTCAGGGGGCTGAGGCACAAGAATCTCTTGAACCCAGGAGGCAGAGGTTGCAGTGAGCCGAGATCACACCATTGCACTCCAGCCTAGGCAACAGACAAAAAACTCCGTCTCAAAAAAAAAGAAAAAAAATACACATCTGGCTAGGTGCAATGGCTGACATCTATAATCCTAGCACTTTGGGAGGCTGAGGTGGGCAGATCCCTTGAGTCCAAGAGTTCGAGATCAGCCTGGGCAACATGGAGAAACCATGTCTCTACAAAAAAATACAAAAATTAGCCGGGCATGGTGGCACATGCTTGTAGTCCCAGCTACTTGGGAGGCTGAAGTTGGAGGATTATTTGGGCCCAGGAGGTGTAGGTTACAGTGAGCCTAGATCGCGCCACTGCACTCCAGCCTGGGTGACAGAGCAAGACCCTGTCTCGAAAACATAAATAAATAAATACACATAAATATACATCTTTGTTTCCTGACTTACAGGAAAAGGAAAGGGAAAAAAAATTTAAAGAGAGAGGGGGAAAAAAACCCAAAACAATACACACCTATCATCTCAGACAGTTTCTGTGGGTCAGGAATCTGGGAGCAGCTCTGATGGCTAATCCTGGCTCTGGGGTCTCTCACACGGTTAAAGTCAAGATCTCAGGCAGGGCTGCAGTCATTGGAAGGCTTGGCTGGGACTAGGACACCCAAGGTGCCCCACTCACATGAAAAGCTAATGCTGGATGTTGACAGGAGACCTCAGTTCCCCATCACATGGACTCTCCACTAGGCTGTTTGAGTGTCCTCAGGACATGGCTTCTGGCTTCCCCCAGAGCAAATGATCCAAGCAAGAACAAGGAGGAGGCCCCGATGTCTTTTAGGATCTATCCCTGGAAGTCATATCCCATAATTTCTCTAATATCCAATCGGACACAGGACAGCCCTGTTCATTGTGGGAGGGGACCACACAGGGAGTTAACACCAAGAGGCAGGGATTGGCTGGGCTCGGTGGCTCACACCTGTAATGCCAGCACTTTGGGAGGCAGAGGTGGGTGGATCACTTGAGGTCAGGAGTTCGAGACTAGCCTGGGCAACATGGTGAAACCCCATCTCTACTAAAAACACAAAAATTAGCCAGGCATGGTGGCACAAGGCTGTAGTCTCAGCTGCTTGGGAAGCTGAGGCAGGAGAATCACTTGAACCTGGGAGGTGGAAGTTTCAGTGAGCCGAGATCAGTCCACTGCACTCCAGCCTGGGCAACAGAGTGAGATTCCATCTCAAAAAAATAAAGTAGGGATCACTGGGGGCCCTCATGGAACCAGCTGTCACATGTGACCTGCAGGCCCTTCCTGGTTCCATCCTTGCTTCCTGCCACTCCTTGCCTCCAGGCTCAACATATTCCAGCCACACTGGCCTTCTCTCTTTTCCTGCAACATACTTGGTGTGTTGCTGCCTCAGGACCTATGCAACAGCTATTCCCACAGCCGGAATGCCCTTCCCCAGGAGGTTTCCAGAATCAAAATGTTCCCTTCTCTGAGCGGACTCCCTCAACTCTCAAGCTTGTATACTCCCCAGCTTCCATCATACTGACTTTTTGTTTTTTCAGAATACTGATCTTTGCCTGCTCCATTTGTTTGTTTATTTGTTCATTTCCAGTCTTCCTCTGCTAAGATATAAGCTTCATACGAGCAGGAAATTGTGTCTATTTTGGTCATTGCTGTTTTCCCAGCACTGAGAGCAGTTCCTGGCACAGATTCATGTAACTGACGGATGAGCGAATGCAGGGCTTTCCAGGGTCTCATGCAGTATCCCACAAGGACATCCACGTACTTCTGACTTCGAGCTTTCTAAGCATTCTTTTGACTCAGCTTCTTGAGTGCCTTAAAACCACCTCGGGGGTGTCCTACGAGACACTTATCAGTAATAATGATGATATAATAATATCAGTAATAGTTAACCCCTATGTAGGGCTTATTATGTACTACACACTGTCCTAAGTGCTTTACATAATAACTATTATGAACATTTCGGAAATGAAAAAAATTGAGACCAGAATTTTTTTTTTTTTGAGACGGAATTTTGCTCTTGTTGCCCAGGCTGGAGTGCAATGGCGTGATCTGGGCTCACTGCAACCTCTGCCTCCTGGGTTCAAGCATTCTCCTGCCTCAGCCTCCCGAGTAACTTGGATTACAGGCATGCGCCACCATGCCCAGCTAATTTTGTATTTTTAGTACAGACAGGGTTTCACCATGTTGCCCAGGTTGGTCTTCAACTACTGACCTCAGGTGATCCGCCCGCCTCAGCCTCCCAAAGTGCTGGGATTACAGGCGTGAGCCACTGCACCCGGCCTCAGAGTCTTTTTTTTTTTTGACCCTTTTCCCGTTTAGAAGAAAAAGGTGGGCCGGGCGTGGTGGCTCACATCTGTAATCCCAGCACTTTGGGAAGCCAAGGCAGGCGAATCACAAGGTCAGGAGTTGGAGACTAGCCTGGCCAACATCATGAAACCCTGTCTCTACTGAAAAAAACAAAAAACAAAAAATACATGGGCGTGGTGGTGGGTACCTGTAATCTCAGCTATTCGGGAGGCTGAGGCCGGAGAATCTTTGAACCCAGGAGGCAGAGGTTGCAGTCAGCTGAGATCATGCTACTGCACTCCAGCCTGGGCAACAGGGCAAGACTCCGTCTCAAAAAAAAAAAAAAAGAAAAGAAAAAGAAAAAAATGCAGCTTACTGCCAGCGCTCATTTAATTTTACATAAACACACTCTTTGAGGCTGAAGGATATCTGACTGATTTTCGATGTGAAAAGAAAATATAAAAACTGTTCTTGGATTTATTTCTAAACAGAACTAACATCAGAACTATCTGAATCATCCGAATTTCAGAAAAATCAAATTCATCAAATGAATCTTTGGCCAACAGATATTCAAAAACATGTTAACATCACTTGTAGGAATGCTATGTTTTCTGGGATTTGACATTTTCAGCGATCGATAATTTATTTATTTATTTATTTATTTATTTATTTATTTTTGAGACAGAGTTTCACTCTTCTTGCCCACACTGGAGCGCAATGGCACAATCTCGGCTCACTGCAACCTCCACCTCCTGGGTTCAAGCAATCCTCCTGCCTCAGCCTCCCAAGTAGCTAGGATTACAGGCACCTGCCACCATGCCCAGCTAATTTTTTGTATTTAGTAGAGATGGGGTTTCTCCATGTTGGCCAGGCTGATCTCAAACTCCTGACCTCAGGCGATTTGCCCGCCTTGGCCTCCCGAGTAGCTGGGATTACAGGCAACTGCCACCATGCCTGGCTAATTTTTGTATTTTTAGTAGAGATGAGATTTCACCATGTTGGTCAGGCTGGTCTCAAACCCCTGACCTCAGGTGATTTGCCCGCCTCAGCCTCCCAAAGTGCTGGGATTACAGGCGTGAGCCACCATGCCCAATCTTTTTAATTTTTTTAGAGACAGGGTTTTGCTGTGTCGATCAGGCTGGAGTGCAGTGGCACAATTGTGGCTCCACTGCATTCATTCATTGGTCTTTCTCTCTCCCTCCCTCCTCTTCCTTCCTTTCTTTCTTTCTTTTTGTATTTTGAGAGGGAGTCTCGATCTGTCGCTCAGACTGGAACGCAGGGGTACAATCTAGGCTTACTGTAATCTCTGCCCCCTGGTTCAAGTGATCCTCCCACCTCAGCTTCCTAAGTAGCTGGGATTACAAGTGTGCAGCACCACATCCAGCTAATCTTTGTATTTTTAGTAGAGACGGGGGTTTCACCATGTTAGCCAGGCTGGTCTCGAACTCCTGACCTCATGTGATCTACCCTCCTCAGACTCCCAAAATGCTGGGATTACAGGCATGATCACGCCTGGCCTATTTTTTGTTTGTTGAGTTTTGAGACGGGGTTTTGCTCTGTCACTCAGGCTGGAGTGTAGTGGCACAATTGCAGCTCCACTGCAGCCTCCTGCTCCTGGGCTCAAGCAATCCTCCCACCTCAGCCTCCCCAGTAACTGGAACTACAGGCAGGTGCCACCACGCCCAGCTAATTTTTAAAATTATTATTTATTTATTTTGAGACAAGGCCTTGCTCTGTTGCCCAGGCTGAAGTGCAGTGGCACAATTACAGCTCACTGCAGCCTCAACCTCCCAGGCTCAAGTGATACTCCTACCTCAGCCTCCCAAGTAGCTGGGACTACAGGTGCAAGCCATCACGCTCGGCTAACATTTTTTTTTAGTTTTTGTAAGAGATGGGGTTTCACCATGTTGCCCAGGCTGGTCTCGAACTCCTGGGCTCAAGCAATCTTCCCTCCTCAGCCTTCTGAAGTGCTGGGATTACAGGCGTGAGCCCTTGTGCCCAGCCTCATGCATCAGTCTTAAGATTCTTGGTTAGCACAGTTAGCACCTGCCTGACCCAATGAGTACACTTCTGGGTACACTCAAATCTGAGAGGTGATGAGTTGCCCCTGAGAAGGAAGATGCCCCCAGAGGAATAACTGTTGCCTGTTACACTTCCCTATGGAAGGTCATTTCCCCATATGGTTACTCCTCCTTGTGTAAGGGGAGTGATGGGTTTGTATCAGTTCACCTGCAACTTTTTGCCCAGGATCCTTTCTGATCAAGGGCAGGAATTTGCAGTGTGACTGGCTGGTGTCTGGAGGTGCTGTCAATACCTGGGAATATGATATTCCTGTTCAAAACAATTGGTCAGGCTGGGCGTGGTGGCTCACGCCTGTAATCCCAGCAATTTGGGAGGCCGAGTTGGGTGGATCACCTGAGGTCAAGAGCTCAAGACCAGCCTGGCCAACATGATGAAACCTCGTCTCTACTAAAAAAAATTTTTAGGCTGGGCACGGCGGCTCACACCTGTAATCCCAGCACTTTGGGAGGCTGAGGCAGGAGAATCACTTGAACCCAGGAGGCAGAGGTTGCAGTGAGCCAAGATCATGCCATTGTATTTTAGCCTGGGCAAAAAGAGCGAAACTCTGTCTCTCTCTCTCTTTTTTTTTTCATAATTTTAAAAATAAAAAATGAAAGACAGGCGTACCACCCCAGTCAAACTCCCCACCTGGCACTGTCCCCAGAGCGGGCCGGGCGCTTGGGGCCAGAAGCCTTTTTTATTCAATCTTCCAACAAAAACTCTGTCTCAAAAAATAAATCAATAAATAAAAAATTTTAAAGTAGAGGTTTAGTAGTTTTTGTTTGTTTGGTTTTTGAGACAGAGTCTCGCTCTGTTGCCCAGGCTGGAGTGCAGTAGCTCTATCTCTGCTTACTACAACCTCCGCCACCAGGGTTCAAGTGATTCTCCTGCCTCAGCCTCCCGAGTGCCTGGGACTACAGGTACCCAACACCACGCCTGGCTAATTTTTGTATTTTCAGTAGAGACAGGATTTCACCATGTTGACCAGGCTGGTCTCCAACTCCTGACCTCAAGTGATCCACCTGCCTTGGCCTCCCAAAGTGCTGGGATTAGAGGCATGAGCCACCATTCCCAGCCTCTGCTTAGTTTTTGACAATCCCTTGCCAGGTTGGTGGTGTCAGATGTCCAAGTTGACACTGTTCCTTATTTGCCACCTTCTCCAGGTGAGGGGGTGGGGTCAGGGGTCAGTTGGCACAGCAATGACTGTATGAGTGATGTCAGTTAATAAATGCAGGTGCCCTCCCTGGGAAAGCAGTTCTCTTGTGCTCAGGAGTAGACAGCCCTGTGGCTGAGCAGTTTGTCTTGGAAGAGAAGACCAAGGAACACAAGTTGTTGCCTTGGCTTTGTTTGATTTTATCATGGGGTGTGGTTAGCGTGTGGTTTAGAAGTGAATGAACTTTAGAACTCCTTGGAGCCGGGCGCAGTGGCTCATGGGCCAGGTGCAGTGGCTCACACCTGTAATCCCAGCACTTTGGGAGGCTGAGGCAGGCAGGTCACCTGAGGTTAGGAGTTTGGGACCAGCTTGGCCAACATAGTGAAACTCCATCTCTATTGAAAAAAAATACGAAAATTAGCCGGGCAGGGTGTCACATGCCTGTAATCCCAGATACTCAGGAGGCTGAGGCAAGAGAATCACTTGAACCCGGAAGGCGGAGG
The DNA here is from genome assembly GCA_963573385.1 of Cacajao melanocephalus. NCBI lineage: Eukaryota > Metazoa > Chordata > Mammalia > Primates > Pitheciidae > Cacajao > Cacajao melanocephalus. The sequence continues at coordinate 377 of CAUYLG010003120.1, read as the reverse complement.
GTGCAGTGAGCTGAGATTGCGCCACTGCACTCCAGCCTGGGCAACGAGAGTGAAACTCCATCTCAAAAAAAAAAAGAGGCCAGGCGTCATGGCTCACACCTGTAATCCAAGCACTTTGGAGGCCAAGGTGGGTGGATCACCTGAGGTCGGGAGTTCAAGACCAGCCTGACCAACATGGTGAAACCCTGTCTTTATAAAAAAAAAAAAAAAAAAAGGCTGGACGTGGTGGCTCACGCTTGTAATCCTAGCACTTTGGGAGGCTGAGGTGGGTGGATCACCTAAGGTCAGGAGTTCAAAACCACCCTGACCAATGAAGTGAAACCCCGTCTCTATATCTTTAAAAAAAAAAAAGAGAGAACTCCTTGGATGTCTTTATT
>CAUYLG010003119.1:0-10280 GCA_963573385.1 Cacajao melanocephalus | reverse complement strand
TTGTTAAACACAATTATTGGCATAATAGAGGTTTTTAATACCCATTTTTAGACTGCATTCTAGCCTGGGCAGTAGGACAAGAATCCTGTTCTCTCTCCCTCTTTTTCTTCCTCTTTCTTTCTCTCGTACATTCTTTTTTTTCTTTCTTTCACTCTCACTTTCTTTCCTCTCTTTTCCTTTCTTTCAAAAAAAAAAAAAAGAAGTTCAAGTGAAGCCATCATCCTTAGCAAACTAATGCAGGAACAGAATGCCAAAGACTACATGTTATCATATATAAGTGGGAGCCAAATGATGAGAACACATGGACACATAGAGGGGAAGAACACACACTGGGGCCTTTTGGAAGGCAAAGTATGGGAGGAAGGAGAAAATCAAGAAAAATAACTTATGGGTACTAGACTTAATACTTGGGTTATGAAATTATCTGCACAGCAAACCCCCATGACACACATTTACCTATGTACAAAACTGTCCATGGACCCCTGAACTTAAAATAAAAGTTTTTTTTTTAATGTCTAAGTGGAAAGGCCAACTGTGAAGTTAGATATACCAATCTGGACCTTATGAGGGAGAGGCTGGGCCTAGACGTAGAAATCTGGAAGTCATCACCATAAGTCATCACCTTGAAGCCATGAGACTGAATGGCACCACCCAGGAGTAAGTATAGATTTAAAGAGGCAGAACCAACACTTTGGGCAGGCAGGTTACTTGAGTTCAGGAGTTTGATACCAGGCTAGTCAACATGGCAAAACCCTGTCTCTACTAAAAATACAAAAATTAGCTGGGCGTGGTGGTTCACACCTATAATCCCAGCTATTAGGGAGGCTGAGGCAGGAGAATCACTTGAACTCAGGAGCCAGAGGTTGCAGTGAGCCAAGATTGCACCACTGCACTCCAGCCTGGGTGACAGAGCCAGACTCTATCACATAAAATGAAAAAACAAAACAAAACAAAAAAAGAGGCAGATACTGGAGTGATGCAGCCACAAGCCAAGGAATGCCTGAGGCCACCGGAAGCTGGAGGAGGCAAAGAAATGAATTTCTCATAGAGCCCTCAGAGAAAATAAGACCCTGCCAATACCTGGATTGAAAAAATAAGTCCCTGCCAATCCCAGACTTCTGGCCTCTGAGATCTGTGAGAGAATACATTTCTGTTGTTTTAAGCCACTGGTTCTGGTAATTTGTGATGGTAGCCACAGGAAAGTAATGCGGTATCTCAATTGTCTTCAGAAAGTTTTCATATTGGTCACTTTTAATTACTATATTTCTTTCCTCTTTGTAAAATGTTATTTTATTCAGTTCTTCAGATAGCAATTTTTAACTTTCTAGCATGATTTTGCAAATATGGCACATAGCTGTACTGCACAACACATCGAGTTTTTTTGTTTATGATGTTTTCCTATTTAATTTTGAATGTGACAGGGCCAAGATATTGTATGTATTCTAAGAAAGCTTGCTTGCTCCCTTAACTAACTTCTGTGTGCCTGTTGTGATGATCTGTGAGGTCATCCAGGAAGAAAGTAGGCATGGAAAGCTTTCATAGTGTTGACTCCTGTTTTGCATTCCTACGGAATAATAACCATTCCAGAAGCTATCAACAGAAAGCAAGATGGCAATTTGATCTATTCCTTTGCTGATAGCTGCTCCTTAAATATACAATATTCTATTGCTTCTCTTTATTGCCACATCCATAATTCTAGTTTATTACATCATAAGCAATTTACTATAGGCCTATATTTACTGCACCTTTAAATCCAAGGCTCCAGATTTAAATTCTAAGATTCCCTTAGATAAATGCTCTGTTCCTCACTCAGCTTTCTTATTTTTGTTGTATCTTTGGTGACCAACACATTCTTGGCAAAGAGCCCATGCTAGATGGATTTGGATGGGAAGCAGGTGTTTCTTGACCTCATGGAAAGTGAATGGACAGAAGAGATTGGATTTTCACCTTTCAGAAAGTCCCAGCCAAGAACAGAGCTGTGGATAAGGACAAGGACAGCTTCAATGGGTCTGGCGCTAACCCAGCATGCTCTAAGTGTCTTCAGATATTAGTGTCCTTTGAGGAAGGAGAATGGGGTTTGATGTCACTCTTGAGAAAATAACCACATCCAAGCTCACTCCTTGATGCCTTAAAGAGATTTGCATTAATTCACTAGGAATGGCCTTTGCAGAATAAGAAAATATGGAGCAAGGAATTATGGATGCACTTCAGAGAGTAGCCAGTAAGAAAGAAACTGTGGATTATGGGCAGTTTAGTGAATAGTACTAGTAATTTTCCTTAATAAATTTGAGTTGCACCATAAAACTACCCAAAGTCAAAGTTATTCTTCTTCCAGTGTTATTCAATACTCATTTTAACTCATTAATGATGGCAATTTATTAACTCATTAAACATTATTAGCCATCTATTAATGTCTAAGGCTATACTGGCCCCAGTGGAAAATACAAAGATGAAAGAAAAATACTTGGTTCCTGCCCTCAGCAGAGCTTCCAGTCTTTTGCGATAGGTTGCATTACTGGTGTAGAGTATAGAAAAAGAAGAAAGTAGGTGTAGCCGTCAATTATTCTGTCATCAAAGCAAAAAGCCTGCTTTTTGTCTGTTCCTATGTGGAATCTTCCCTGATTCCTCCAGCCAAAGTGAACTCTCCCTTACTTTGGTCACATAAAATCTACCATGTATTTCAAGGAATTTATTTTGGTGTAAAATAAGCCTACATCCTGCTCTGCCTGTTCCTTGAAGATAGGGACAATGTTTATTGGAATGTGCCCTCTTATTCAGAGCTAAATGCAGTTATTTGATCATAGTATGTTGTCCCCAGTAAATGGTCCTTCAGTCGAACTTATTCTCCTCCTTGTGCCTTAACACTATGCCCCACAAAATAGTTTGTTCTGCCAAGACAGAGACCTATGAGGTAGGTAGGAAAGATGGAGGCTGGTTATTGAGGTCTGAAATGAGACTGCCTGACTTTTTCCATTACTGCCTTTTTAGCAATGATTTCTCACTCTTTCCCAACCATTACAGCCCATTGTCCCTAAGCACTTTCAAAGCTTACTTTTCATCAGGCTGCCAGCCCCTTAATATCATGGAGGACTGGCTCATCTATTCAACTGCAGATTTCAGGCAAAAACCAGGAATGTTGCCAAATAATTCATGCCAAACTTTTATTCTTATGAAAGTCTGTGATCACTTTAATGTCTCTTGAGAGCTGTTAGAGTTTTAGCTTTTAACATCTCATTTAAATGACACATATTCATGCTGAAGCACTCATGATTCTATTTATCTACTTATTAATTAAATGAATGGAATATGACAAGTTCACAACCTGTGGTTCCAGGGAAGCTATACTATGTTTCATCCCAATTTTCTAGTTTTCTTCTTCTCTATTTCTGTTGTTTCTCAACCTGAAATTTCTTGCTGAGAAGGAGATATTGCTGTTAAAGATTAGAAAGGATGTTTGAAGCCAAAATAAATGGAGGTTCAGAGCTCCCACAGAGCAATATCTACCAATGTGTGTGCATAGATGTTGCCCATGAGATGTTATACATAAGGAGAGTTGAGTGGTCAAATACATTTGGGAGGCACCGATTCATTTCATCCTTCTTAAAAAGTCATACCACGTCTCTCAGAAGTTCTGCAGCAAAGAAAGCAATTTGACTGTTTAACTCAGTATCCCTCAAATTCATTTGATGACAGGACAGTTTTCCTTGTGACTGTGACATGTGATGGAATTGTTGTCTTAAGAAACACATTTTGAAAAGTTTGATCCAGAGATCTACTCTCTTTGGGAGAGACTAAGATAATTTTTCAGGCTTAAATATTGTTTTTGTGCTCATTTTAATGAAAAGTTAGACATCAGGTTCTTGATCAGAAATAAAACCTCTCATTATGACACTACCTTTTATCTAATTCATATCAGATTTATGCCACCCATTTTACCTCATTTTTTCATTTACAAAAATAACCTAAGCATTAAGATGGTCTGTATGTCTATGAAAAAGAGCATCTTTTAATCAATCATATCTCACAGATATGTTACAGGCAAGGTGCATGTCCTTGACATTTAATGTAAATATTTAAAATGCATTTGCTATATTCTCTTCTTACTCTTTCTTTCTTTCTTTTTTTTTTTTTTTTGTGAGGTGGAGTCTTGCCGTGTCACCCAGGCTGCAGTGCAGTGACATAATCTCTGCTCACTGCAACCTCCACCTCCTGGGTTCAAACGATTCTTCTGTCTCAGCCTCCTGAGTAGCTTGTCCTACAGGTGTGTGACACCACATCCAGCTAGTCTTTGTATTTTTAGTAGAGACAGGGTTTTGCCATGTTGGCCAGACTTGTTTTGAACTCCTGGCTTCTGTTGATCTGCCCTCCTCAGCCTCCCAAAGTGTTGGGATTACAGGCATGAGCCACCGTGCCTGGCCTCTTTCTTAATATTCCTTCTTAATATTTTCCATTTGGTTTTTAAACATCTCTGTATATTTCTAACTGTTTCAGTATTTGAAAACCAAAAAAAACCCTATCTTTTAAATAACATTTTTCATTTACTGATTTAAAAAATTGGACAAAATGATATACCAGGCAGCAACAATGTTGTAGAACATCTAGAAAGGTTGCAGAATCTCAGATTTAAGCATTTACATATTTACTACAACCCTTTCCTTTAAAGTGTCTGATTGAAACTCTGTATTTATTATTGTTCATAAGTTACCCAAGAATCCAGAAGGTACTTCAGTTACTAATACCTTCCTAGATTGCTCAGTTTCATTCTAAGATCCAACACTTTAAAATGAACTGAGAGTTTGCATTCACATGAATAATGAATGAGTTCGATGAAAGTTATTTCTCAGAGAAAATTTCTTTGTGAAGTAGTTAGGTCCCAGATGAAAAGAGATAAGCTTGACTAATACAGATATCCAGGAAAGCTTCAAGTTGATCGAAAATAAAGCACAGTTAAACGTCATATCACAGAGGGATCTGTGTTCAGAATGCTGCAAATAAGAACTTTTGGAAATACACACCATTTATTTTTAAAGTAGTAATATCTGAAAGTCCACTTGACTGCTCAATGTGTATATTTTTAAATATGCTGCCCTCTGTGAACTCCCACAATGGATATTTAAGGCATTTTACTTTCTGGTGTGTCTGATGTGTGTGGAGACATTTTTTATTCTGAATAATTTTATTTTAAAAGCACACACACAATTATAAATTGAGTTATACATTGAAAGAAAGGGGAAAAAAACAAGGCACAACCTTAACACTATGAAACAATCACTATTAACAGTTTGGTGAATTTCCTTCTATTCTTTTCCTACACATATGTGAATTTTCTCTGACATAGTTAAGACGACTCTATGCTATTTCCTTCCTTCCTTCCTTCCTTCCTTCCTTCCTTCCTTCCTTCCTTCCTTCCTTCCTTCCTTCCTTCCTTCCTTCCTTCCTTTTCCCTTCCCTTCCTCCTTCTCTCCCTCCCTCCCTCCCTCTCTCCTTCCCTCCCTCTTTCTTCTCTTTTTCTTTTCTGTACTGTTCTTTTCCGTTCTCTTTTTCTTTTTCTTTTTGAGACAGTGTTTCCCTCATGTTGCCTAGGCTGGAGTGCAATGGCATTATCTCAGCTCACTGCAACCTCCCCCTCCAGGGTTCAAGATTCTCCTGCCTCAGCCTCCCTAGTAGCTGAGACTACAGGCATGTGCCACCACACCCACCTTATTTTTGTATTTATAGTAGAGACAGGGTTTCAGCATGTTGGCCAGGCTGGTTTCGAACTCCTGACCTCAAGTGATCCACCCGCCTTGGCCTCCCAAAGTGCTGGGATTACAGGCATGAGCCACCATGCCTGGCCTGACTCTATCCTATTTTTTCCTGTCATTTTCACATAGGCACCTCTTCCTGAACATAATCCACCTTTTTAATGGCTGCCTAACACTTCATTGTGTGGATATGTCACAGTTTTCTCAATCCACCCCACTTTGTTGGGTAAGCTGTCAATGCTTCACTGTTATAAATTCTATTGTGATTGACATTAAGCACTTTTCGTGTTTTTATTTGGAGAAAGTAAAATGCCTTGTAATTATGAAACATAAGGTATAAACAGTTGAGGCTTTTATTATATAATGCTACATGGACCTGCAGAAGTGAAGGCTGAACAATTTATAAGCACATCCATCCGCCATGTAGAAATGCCCAAGTGGATTGCAACCTCTCTCAGAATCTGTATGATTTTACGTCAGAATATAGACATGACTGTATTTCGTCAGGCAATAACAAGGTAAGTATCTAGTATAAAGAAGCAGTAACCCCTTCCCTTACAATAGACGCCAAGGAATCTATTTGTCTTTTTGAGAGATTAGCAGAAAATAGTATCAGTGTGAGTTTTATGGGTCTCTGCTTCCATGCAATCTATACTTTCTGTCATTTTAGCTGTTGAAATTTATCTATCTATCTATCTATCTATAGGTATGTATATATACTTTAAAAAATTTGCTAAAGCATTTGGTTTGTATATTTACTTCTCTATGTAACTCTGGCTTATTTCACACATTTTATTGTGGATATTTACTTTTTTGTTATTTTATAGATATTTTTAAATGCACACATTATATTCTCATTGACTCAAAAGTTGGACATATTTTTAAACTTCACAGGTTTGAAGATTTTGTAAATTTTTTTCTAATTAAAAACAAAGTAGCTCAAGTACATTACTAAAAGTAAAAAGAAAACTTTTGTGAAATTTTTCTTTTTTGAAAATAAAAAAATAAGAAAAAATAATCATTTAAAATTCTGCTACCTAGAAAGTTAATGATATCAAGATTTAGGTGTATTTTCTTCCAATCTTTTTTGCTATGTGTATTTATAAATACACATAGCAGAAAAAGGTGTGTATATATAGATATATATGTACACACACCTATTTATAGATATGCATAGTAAAAAAATATATACGTATACGTGTATATACACACATACACACACACACAAGTACATCCTAGAATCATATTGCATATAAAATGTTGTATTTTTGTATTTTTTCTTAATGGTATTTTCGGTGTTATTTAATATTTAATTTTTATTAATAAAATTTAATTTAATATTTAATAAAATATAATTTTAGTGATGTACAATATTCCACCTAAAAACACAAAAGTTTATTTAGAGAACTCTATTGCTAGACATTATCTTCATTTTCAAATTTTTGGTATAAAAATAGCATTTCAATGAATATATTCTTGTGAATAAAATGGTATTGGTACATCTCTTTGCTTCCTTAATTCTTTTATACAAAATAATAGCATATTATGAAGAATATGTTCATTTTTCAAGGATCTTGATGCATATCACTTGATTGTCTTCTAGAAAGATTACATTAACTTATATGCCTACCACAAGGGCATGAAAGTGCACATTTCTCTAAATTTCCAAGTATTGTAAATAAAAAGAAATCAACTTCTGAGGAAAATACTTTGCAGTTGATGGCTATTTAAATTCGCATTCCATTGATTATTAATGAAGCTGAACATTTTTCCATAATGATTTTATTGTATTTTATTGGATGCCTTCTTTGTAGTTCTTAAGTCTTTGACTTGCCCATTTTGAATATTTATATTTATCTTCTTTTGCATTTATGCATTAAGGAAAGAGACTGTCTTCTCACTGACACTTTTTCTAGTTTGCAATGTCTTGTAACTTCGCTTGACCTCTTTTTCTGATCATGACATTTCTATAGTTTTATGTAATTCAATCTGTCTTCTTACAGTGAAGATATTTCCTCTACCACTTTTTGGAAATGTGTTTTGCTTTTGTTTTTGTTTTGCTTCCCACTCATGCTTTCATACCATTGTTCAGATTGAGGTAACAGTGGCCTTGTTATGCTATGTTGACAGCTGAGTGTTTCAACATGTGCTAGTGTTTCTCTCGCTGGACTTTTGTTCGAGGACCAACAATAAATTAGTCTGTCTCTCTTCAGGTACCCAAGCCTTTAGATTGAAAGCTCAGCAGCTGTCAGCACACTGCCTTTCATCATATTGATTAGAGAAATAGAGGGAGCTATATCCAGTGATAAGACTGAAGGAGATGCAGAGAAGAGCGGAGATCTAAAAAAAAAAATTCTTTATGGAATTCAGGTCTCTCCTTCTTGTTATTTCTGGGGTTCAGCCACATACTTGTCCTTGCATCTTAATATCCATATAATACACTCTCTTTTTAGTTTAATTTGATTTGGATTTTTGTTAAATGCAACCATAGTCATAATTGATATTTTATTTTTGTGTTTTTTCCATTGCTGTAATGCTTATAAAATTATTCTCTGCTCTAAGATCAGAGAAGTGTTGCCTAATATTGTTTTCTGCAGATTTAAAAACATTTAGTGCTGTAACGCATTTGGAATTTATTTCGGGGCATGGCATGTGGCAAACATCTTTGTTTTTTGAAATAGGTAACTGACCATAAATACATTAATAAATATGCTATAATAAAATAAACTCAAATTGTGGAATTTTAGACGCATTGAATAGTAAGTCTTGATTGGGTGTTAAGATACACTTCCTAAACTCTTTAAGCTTGGCTATGAAGAGTGTGTGAAAATTTGAGATAGCAGAAATGGAGAAAGTACATTCTAGGAAAAGCACTAGAAAAAAACTTTGAAATATGGAACATATTGACTAATTTGGGACACATATTTCTGGAAATACAGCTGAACTTTTCCTCTGCCCATTTCTTTTTGCTTCAGCTGTACTCTCTTTGGTGTAGCACCTCTTAATTTGTATTGCACTAATTTGTTTACATTAGTCTCCCTTGCTGAGCTATAAGCCTGAACTATCTTGTCTTTATAGTCTCAGCAACTGTACACTGCATAGCATATAAGACATTAATTAATGTTTATGAGCTGGATGAATACATGAGTGTATGTTTCAACTGGCAAGAAGCAATGGGGAAAAAGCTCAGAGATTTTCTGAGAATGTTAACATCATCTAATTTGTATTTTAAGCAGGTTATTCTATAGTTATAATTCCATATTATATGTTTAGAGTATCTTTAACTTTTTGTATTATTGTTTCATGGTTCTTTTCACAGAAGTGAGGTACAGTTTGCTCTTTACACACTCCTTCCCATGATTGTCTTTGGAATATTGAAGGTTGTGTCTCTTAGGTCAAGAGTATTAACTAAAAGTAATGATGGATCTTCATATAAAATGCTATAATAAAACTAAACAAAGTGTAATTTGTGTGAATCACCCAAAAATGATATTCACTAGGAAAAACAACAAGAAAAAAAAACACCAATGTGTATTTTCAATGTGGAGGACATTTCTGGTGAGCAATGAGGGTTACTGACCTGGGACTGAGTGGCTTTCTATGGAGGCATGACATTTGGTGCTAAAACGAGGACCATAGGTTACCCTGTAACCTGACCAATATGAACATCTTTGGCTTCACCGAGAGTAGGTGGATAATCTCTGGGCAGGACTGGGTAGTGCCACCTGTGCCACCTGAATGTACTAAGATAAATTTTATTACTTCTAAGATGCAAATCAGAGAGCACCTCAGGCAAGGTCATTGCAAGGGCTGAGAAAAGGATTCCAAAACCCAGCTGTAAAATTACCTCTAGCTGTAAATACTTTTTTATGGCTTTGATTCTAATTTCCCCTGAGATTTTTTACAAATCAATCAATCTCTTTGTTCCTCAATTCTTTGACTTACCAAATGGGGATGATAGTACTAAATGAGGGCAATCTGAGTTATGATAACGCTAAGCAGTTGAAAGCATTTTGTAAGCATTGTGTCAGTGTTCATCCAATATCTAATCTCAGAATGGAATTTAGTTTGATAGTTCATTATTTTCATTAGAATTCAGAGCCCAGCTCCCCACAGGACAAGGAACAGTGAATTGTAGCGTGGTATTGGATGAACTCTTAAATGATCTGGGGAACTGAAGATCAGTGACCAACTTGTCTGTCATAAATGTCCTGTAAGGTTGGGTTGAAGTCCCTTCCTATTGCCACATAATTCAGGGGTGTTCAGGAATGTGTGTGTGAGTTACACTGGCTCACACTATGCACCATAATTTGAGCTACAGTTGCACTCAACTTCATAGCACATGGGAATTCACTACTGACTGCCAATGATCAGTCTGATGAGTTAGCAATTTCCCACACACCCCACAACTGTTTGCTCTATCTTCAGATGAAGAAGCTAAATCTAGTGACTGGTAGGGAGGGACTATACCCCAAGGTCATATTAACTAGCCTAAGAAGCAGCAGATTTTTCTGAATCAGAGATAGGCGGATAGGC
>CAUYLG010003117.1:0-24573 GCA_963573385.1 Cacajao melanocephalus | reverse complement strand
ATATAGATCAATGGAACAGAACAGAGGCCTTGGAGGCAATGCCACACATCTACAACCATCTGATCTTTGACAAACCTGACAAAAACAAGCAATGGGGAAAGGATTCCCTGTTTAATAAATGGTGTTGGGGAAACTGGCTAGCCATGTGCAAAAAACAGAAACTGTACCCCTTCCTGACAACTTACACTAAAATTAACTCCAGATGGATTAAAGACTTAAACATAAGACCTAACACCATAAAAACCCTAGAAGAAAACCTAGGCAAAACCATTCAGGACATAGGCATAGGCAAGGACTTCATGACTGAAACACCAAAAGCATTGGCAACAAAAGCCAAAATAGACAAATGGGATCGAATTAAACTCCAGAGCTTCTGTACAGCAAAAGAAACAATCATTAGAGTGAACTGGCAACCAACAGAATGGTAAAAAATTTTTGCAATCTACCCATCTGACAAAGGGCTAATAACCAGATTCTACAAAGAACTAAAACACATTTGCAAGAAAAAAACAAACAAACCCATTCGAAAGTGGGCAAAAGACATGAACAGACACTTTTCAAAAGAAGACATATATGAGGCCAATAAACATATGAAAAAATGCTCATCATCACTGGTCATTAGAGAAATGCAAATCAAAACTACATTGAGATACCATCTCACGCCAGTTAGAATGGTGATCATTAAAAAATCTGGAGACAACAGATGCTGGAGAGGATGTAGAGAAAAAGAAACACTTTTACACTGTTGGTGGGAGTGTAAATTAGTTCAACCATTGTGGAAGACAGTGTGGTGATTCCTCAAGGACCTAGAAATAGAAATTCCATTTGACCCAGCAATCCCATTACTGGGTATATATCTAAAGGATTATACATCATTCTATTATAAAGACACATGCACACATATGTTCATTGTGGCACTGTTTACAATAGCAAAGACCTGGAGCCAACCCAAATGCCCATCGATAATAGACTGGACTAGGAAAATGTGGCACATATACACCATGGAATACTATGCAGCCATAAAAAATGATGAGTTTGTGTCCTTTGTAGGGACATGGATGAATGTGGAAACCATCCATTCTCAGCAAAGTGACACAAGAACAGAAAATCAAACACTGCATGTTCTCATTCATAGGCAGGTGTTGAACAACGAGAACTCATGGACACAGGGAGGGGAGCATTACACACTGGGGTCTGTTGTGGGGGGGACTAGGGGAGGGACAGTGCGGGGTAGGGAGCATGGAGAGGGATAACAAGGGGAGAAATGCCAGATATAGGTGACGGGGGGATGGAGGCAGCCAACCACATTGCCATGTATGTACCTATGCAACAATCCTGCATGATCTGCACATGTACCCCAGAACCTAAAGTACTATATATATATATATATATATAAAGCAAAAACAAAAATCAATTGTATTTTTACATTTCAAAAAAATGTGTCTAGGTAATTCAATGAAGAAAGGAAAGTCTTTCGGCAAATGGTGCTGAGAAAACTAGATATTCATATGAAGAAAACAATTTTTTTCTTACTTTTTTTTTTCTAAGATGGAGTCTCACTCTGTTACCCAGGTTGGAGTGCTGTGGAACAATCTTGGCTCACTGGCTCACTGCAACATTTGCTTCTCAGGTTCATTCAATTCTCCTGCCTCAGCTTCCCGAGTAGCTGGGATTACAGGCACCTGCCATCATGCCCAGGTAATTTTTGTATTATTAGTAGAGACGAGGTTTCACCATGTTGGCCAGGCTGTTCTCGAATTCCTGACCTCAAGTGATCCGCCCAAAGCGCTGGTGTGAGCCACCGTACCCGGCTGAAGAAATGAACGTTGATTGATATTATACACCAAAATTAACTCAAAATGAATCATAGCCCTAAATGTAAAACCAAAAACTATAGAACCTCTAGGAGAAAAATCTTGAAGTAGGCAAATATTTCTTAGCTATGACACAAAAGACCCTAAACCATGAAAGAAAAACTAGGTACATTTAAAACTTTTGCTTTGGGAAAGATATCATTAAGAAAACAATAAGGCAAACCATAGAATAGAGAAAATATTTGCAAATGTGTGTCCGAGATAGTCCAAGATAAATAACTCATGCATTAATGAGAAGATGGCAAATGACCCAACAAAAAAGTGGGCAAATTATTTAGACAGACATAAAAGATATATGAGTGTTAAATAAGTGTATCAGAAATATGCAAATTAAAATTACAAAGAGACAGCACTAGAAGTCCACTAGAAAGGCGGAGATGAAAAAGACCGACCATAGCTGGTATCAGTGAGGGTGTGGAGCCACCAGAAAAGCCAGCAGGTGGCACGATTTTGGAAAACAGTTTGAAAGTCTCCACCTCTCATATGATGCAGCCATTCCCCTCCTAGGTGTTGATCCAGGAGAAACGGAAACATATGGTCACACAGCCAAAAACTGGAAACCACCTAAATGCTCATCAACAGAAGGTGGATAATCAGAATGCAGCATATTTAATGCAAAAAATTCAAAGGAACACACAGTGACAAAAAGCATATCAGTGGCTCCAAGGGCGGGGCCAAGAGGCCCTACCTGCAGAGGGTCCGCAGCGTCTAGGGGGAGGGCTGGGTCGTTCTATATCTTGGTTGTGGTGGGTCATTGAATTGGACATTCCAAAGTGTTCATTATACATAAATTATACTTCAGTAAAGTTGGTTTTAAAGACATAAAAAGAAATTTCTAATCAAATTTTTAGCAAATCACATCTAGCCACATAGTAAAATAATAATACATAAGACCTGTCTGTGTTTACCATAAGATTGCAAATTGGTTCGATATTAGAAAATATAGTCCTACTAATATATATTACACAATTTAAATCACTAATTCATCACATCAGAAAAGGAAGTAAGTCAAAAAGAGAAAACATTTTGTTTTTCATCATTATTGCTGAAAAGGCAATGATATAATTTAGCAACCTTACCTGAAAAAAAATTATTGATAACCAGAAATAAAAGGAAACTTTATTAACATGTTTTTGCTTTGTAAAGTCAGTGGGAAATGCACTTGAATGTGTTCTACATGCCAGCTTTTATTCACCCTTCTGGCTGTGCATCAAAAGTCATAAATCTCCCTGCTGAAGACAGGCTGCCTCTCCCCGGAGACTTCCCAACTGTTTTTGCCCAGCACATTTCCAGATCCCTTTAGATTTAGAGATAACCAAGACATAAGAAAGGTGGAGAGGAGGAGGAAAGTCCTCTGCATTCCTGGGCCTGACTAGGCCCAGGCTGGCAGATCCTTCCAGTGGGAGCAGAAGTCGGGGTGGGGAGGCTCAGAGAGCAGCACCTTCAGGGGGAGGGGCCGCTGACACCCAGGGAGCCCGACAGGACCCCACCCTGAGCCCAGCTGTCCCAGAAACCACCCTGGACTTTGGCCAAGCACAGTCCCTGTAACGTATTAAATGACATCTCCAATCCACGCAGTATTGAAAGGCTCCCTGGCTTCCTCCTACTGGGACTCGAGGACTTCTTCAGCCACAGAAGCAACTCAGGCTCCCCAGATCTATCAAGGGAGATGACAGGGACGTCTGCACCACACATGAATTTAGAGGAGCCTCCTGATCCTGAACATGAAACACCTGCATTCTCAGTGCAAAACAGGGGGCTTCTCTCAGGCCTCAGGGCTGTAGCCAGAGACCCTCTAGAAGCTCTGCCAGTGCAGCAAGAGCAATCAGCAAATAAAATGTGCAGCATTTGGAAGACAAAGAAAGAAACTACCACCACCTGCAGACAGCACATCCAAGAGTCTCTGTGTGCCGGTCCCTGGATACATTTTTCAACCACTCTGTCCCATTCTACACACATTTTGCAGAGCCCTTCAGAGCATCAGGACATGTCCAAGGCTTCTGTCTTGCAGATACTACTCCTGGAATGCAAATGCAAGTCTGGCTGATTCCAGAGTCAGAACTTCGAGCCACAAAACTTTCCCAAACACCCGAAAGAATGGACTCAAAGTTAGTAAAATTAAGAGAGGAAATTACAATGATGGCGAGCAAAATCAATATAGAATTCCAGATGCTAGCAATAACCACCTTGCAAACAAGAGTGAGCGGGAGCCTGTTCAAAATAACAATCCAGCACCTTAAATACTTAGGACTCATTAGGGCAAGAAATGTGTATGAAATTTATACTGAAGAAACAACATATTGTGTAAGGAACTACAGAAAAAAGCTGGGTCAGTTGAGAGATATCAGCATGATACCAAAGACAGAAACAAGAGATGGGAGGACTGGTAAGTCTAAGAGCATAAAAAGTATAAAACCCATCATGCACGCATTTGTAAAGCAAACAGAAACATAAAACTCCACTAAGGGACATGAAAAGGGTGTGACTAGATGCAGAAACATGCTGAACTCTTAGGAGCACTTTTATTTGTTGAAATATTTGGTCAAGGAAGTGAAAAAATCAGATAAAGCAGAGAATCAACAATGATAAATACACATTTCAAATGCTTCATTTTAACTTAAAATATATGAGTCTGAATTGATCTGATTCTTGTGAGAACATCTCTGTGAGGTCTGTTCTTTGAATTTCTGTTTTTTCCTGACAAAAAGCAAAGAAATTTTAAAAATCTTAAAATTCATCACTCATGATTTTAAGCTTTACTTTCTTTAAGGCAAGAATTAAAGATGCTGTCATGGTGATCTGAGGGCAGAATCCTTTTGATTGTCATTTTCCTCCCATTTAATTTTTGCATATATTTGGTTTTGTAGCATTAAAAAACACTTTGCCAGTTTGTCTTCACCAAGTCTTCCGAAGCGCTTGCCCACTCTGAAGTCCTGGCCCATTCCTGAGACACAGCGATGCGGGCACAGAGCACCAGTGGCCTTGGCAGCCACCCCTGGCTCTGCTGAGCCTTAGCTGTGAGAGAGGCCACCCAGGTCCCCTGCTCTGGATGTGTGTGGAGGGACAGAGGGGCACAGGCTGCCCTAGCACGTGGGCTACGTGTGGCCGGCCAGAACAGCTGGCACCACACTTGACAGGAAAACTCAATATTTGATTCCCTAATTCCTCCCCTAGAAAGTTTTCCTAATGGAACTGAGTGGCCACTTCATAGTAGTAGTTATCTCTAGATAATTTTTTTTTCTTCTTTGTGTTTTCCTGTATTTTTCAAATGGTCTGCAATCTACACAGATGACTTTTATAATTAGAAAAATATTAATTACAAAAACATTGTTTGAAGTTTAAAGAGTGCCATCTTGGTTACTCCTTAAATCTTTACACTATCCTTACGTGTTTCAGTGGTAACACAAACCACGGCGCCCGTCTCAGTAGGACACGCCATAGGAAGGCCTGCTTCAGAGAGAATGCACTCGAGACAGGAAATCACCCCCGTTGATAAGCGGGGACTGCCTATGTTTTTAAATTTCAGGTTTCCTAATAAAATGAATAGGATAACAAACTAGCATACTGACGTTTCAGGATGTTGCCGTCCGCGTGGGGCTGGGCACTGCACTGTCCACTCTGTTCTGACCCCCCGCTCTCCTCTGACTCTCTTCCATGTTCCCCCGGGGAAGCCGTCACACCCACTGCCAGCAGATGATGATCAGAGGGGATATGACAGGGCTCTAGGTGATACCTGGATGGATATTTTTTTAAAAATAGTTACTAATTGATTTTAGTATGCTGCAGAAAAAGACAGACGGCACAGTGGACCTGCAATCTCACACAGGTGACACCAAACGTATTTAAATGTAAAATACATTTTACATTTAAACGTATTTAATGAGTCTATTGAAGATGCCCTAGGTAGATAATAATTCAGAGCACATGGATATGGCAAAACTTTGAACTTTGCACACAGAAGGCTGAAATTTGGGAAACTATCATAGGAAATCATGCTTGGACTGCACATGACAAACGTAGCAGGTGGCGTTTGTGTTTTCGTTGCTTTAGCAACGCATCGTATACAGGCCCAGTTCTGATTTACTGAAGAAGATGGTCTTCCCTTTGGTAGGTATTGTCGTCCCTTCTCTTAGTTGGTTTCAATATTATTGCAATAGGATACACCGAAGTTCTGAATAACTTATTAAACGGATGTTTACTTCCTAGATACAATTATATTGACTTTTTTCTAAGTACTACACTTTTTAAATAAAATAAAACCTCACCTCAACAACAGAAGTAGGGTCCAGAACATCCCATGGGTGGAATGTAGGGGCATTCCTGAAAGGCTGAGTGTCCCCTGCCAGGACCCTACCTCTAGCTTAAACTGTGGCGGAAAGATTCTGGGTCTTGTCATTGCCTGGGGCTTCCAGGATTCAACAAGGATTCCAGGACTCTCCCGGGGAATAAGCTGCCGTTTCATCAGTCTGACAGAGAAATTGCTCGGGAGAAGCTTGTAGACGCAGGACTCCTGCCTTGTTGAAGGATCAGATGCAGTGAGCAGAAGGGGGAAGGTGAGGAGGCTGCTGGGCACCCTGTCAGTGGGTTCTGCTTAAGAGAAAGTGTTGGCCAGACCTGCAGGGGGAACAGGACATAGGCCTTTCATGTGTTACCTGAAGGGCCTACTGCAGCTGGGATGCAGGTTGGTGACAGACTCAAACTTGCTGTAACCTTTCCCTCAAAGTATCCACATTCCAAAAGCCTAGGGAATGAATTCCAAAATAGTCAGATAGCCCCTCATATTGTTTGGGTGTTTTCATGATCCTTCCTCATTCTTTATCACCTTAAAAACTGACCAGCAGGTGTCTGGGAATGGGGATGGGGTGATGGAGCCTTTTAACATTGCTTTGAGCAAGTCTTGCTGCATGTGAAATCAATGCCACGATGCACTTGAGTCAGGAAACTTTCGGGAATCAAGCTTTGAGTTATTCATTTCCATGGTGCTGATAAGGGCTTGAAAGTTCTGTCTGGGTTGCAAACACGGACCTGATGGCTTACTAATTGCGTGACCTCCTCAGGTCACTGATTCTCCTCAAGCCTCGGCTTCCTTATTTGCAGCTTCAGGCAGCGACCCCTGCCTTGTGGGGTCGCTGTGAGGCTGAGTGAGGCCTCTCCGCCCACGTGCACTGCAGCATCCGGCGGCTGTGTGCTGAGTAGTCAGGGACTGTCGTCCTTCTTGTTAAAACGGCCACCACAGCTGTCCCCGGTGTTTGCCAGTGTGAGACTGGGTCATTTATAAGGAAAAAGAGGTTTAATTGACTCACAGTTTCACACGGCTGGGGAGGCCTCTCAGTCATGGCAGAAGGTGAAGGAGGAGCAAAGACACGTCTTACATGGTGGCAAGTGAGCAGCATGTGCAAGGGAACTGATCTTTATAAAACCGTCAGATCTGGTGAGACTCACTCACTATCATGAGAACAGCACGGGAGAAACCTGCCCCTATAATTCAATTACCTCCCACTGGGTCCCTCCCACAATATGTGGGGATTATGGGAGCTACAGTTCAAGGTGAGATTCGGGTGGGGACACAGCCAAACCCTATCAGGCAGTGAGACTTTGGGACCCACCCTTCTGGGCTGCCCAGCTCCCCCACTGTCATCTTCACGCACTTCTTCAGTGCCCAGGCTGCAGTCACTGTGGCAACTGGAGTCGACCTTTTAAGTGTCTGTTATAACAACAAGCTTAGTGTCAAAATACTATTAACCTGTCTTGCCTTTACAGATGTTTTCCTCTCTTTTAAAAATAGTGTGAATTCACCGGGCGCAGTGGCCTGTCATCCCAGCACTTTGGGAGGCCAAGGTGGGTGGATCACCTGGAGTCAGGAGTTCAAGACCAGCCTGGCCAACATGGTGAAACCCCATCTCTACTAAAAATACAAAAAAATTAGCCAGACATGGTGGCAGGCACTTGTAATGCCAGCCACTCGGGAGGCTGGGGCAGGAGCAGGAGACCTGCTTGAACCTGGGAGGCAGAGGTTGCAGTGAGCCGATATCGCACCACTGCACTGCAGCCTGGGCAACAAGAGCAAATCTCTGTCAAAAAAAAAAAAATAGTGTACGTTCAGATGTGCTTAATTAGCAGCTTTTCACTGGAGTTGCCGCCCAGCGCAGCAAGGGGTCTTCTGCCAGCCTCGCTGCCTCCACACTCCTGCCCCTCCAATGGAGCAGCCGTGAGTTGAACAAGGCTGGTCTTTTCTCCGAGCTTCCTCATTATTTTGGGGGAGTTCCTCACAGTCTCCTGTTAGTTCTTCTGATTTTGTGTGTTCTTATTCTCATGTTGCCCATGTTTGGCCTAGGAGAAGGCGCCTCTTGGCCAGCTTCCTAGAGGCCTCTTGCTTTCCTGCGTGCCACGGTGGTGACAGACTCCTGAAAGGCCCTCCTGGTAAAGTCACTGGCAGATCCCTGTCTTTAAAGTGTTCGTATTTGGAAGAAAGTGAGTTCAAAGCTGTGAAAGTCCATCCTCCTGCCAGAGAGGCAGATAGCTGAGTGCTGTTGTTTGGGAATCTGTGAGAACTTTGCTATGGCAAATCTCTGGCCACCAACAGCAGCCTCCTGAGGAGAGCACTGAGACAGTAAAGGTGGTTGGAGGTGATTCGCATTCATAGACCAAAAAATTTAATTCCACCTGAACGGAACTGCATTCATGGGAGAAGACATGACGGAGCCGCAGAAACCAGCGCATGGGGTGGGGCTGGCGTCCCCTTGGAAGTTTCCATCGTAACACGCTCATGATAGGAAAAAAATGTAAAAGAAATCACTTAGAATCCCATCACCCAGAGAAACCACAAACCATCCTGAACGTTTTGCCATATTTTCCTTAAGAACTTTTATATTATAGTTCAAGTAAAAAAAATGGTTGTGCTCATATATCTCATATATATATATAACTTTATATCTTTTAGAACAGAATTATCACAGATGACCATAACTCATGGAAGGAATGTTATTAATTCTTGATAAATGTTACTCTCTCTTTCTCTGTGACCATACATTCAGAGAATTTACCACAGTCACTTAATAACCTCCCTGTTAGACATTTGGGCTGTGTACATTTTTCACTATTACTCATAATGCTATTACAATGAATATTTTTGGCCATAAAGAGCTTTTCTTCATTTTGAATTCTTTCCCTTGGATAAATTCCCAGAAGGAGAATGTTGGGACAAGAAATGCCTTTAAGATTCTTCATAAGTATCACCTGGCGAGCCTGATAGCATCTAATGCTTTGAGTTAAAGAAAGTATATTCAGCACCAAAACATTTGTATTTTGTTAGAGAGTTCTGAGGAGTTTGTTTTTCTCCATTGAAGAGCTCTGCAAACCATGCTATGTAGTGAGTAGTGTGTGTTTAGGAGGAGGACGCTAGGAGTGCTGTGGTCTTCTGATACTTGCAGGGCACCTACTGTGTGCACCCTACACATTGTCGTGTTATGATACTTATGGGGCACCTGCCGTGTGCACCCTTCACACTGGCGCTGGGAGGGATGAAGAAGAGAGGCTGAATTTTCAGGGCACGGCATCTCCTCCTAGAGTCCTGGCCTAGAGTGAGGGTAAGGCCTGGATGAGTGAAGCTCAGACACGAAGAGGACATTCTGCATGGTTTCATGTCCATGACTGTCAAAAACAGGCCATACTTACCTATGATGGGAGACATCAGGATGTCGGTTGCTCTGATGGGGAGTGAGGGGGCAGGAGGTGGCGTTTGCTGAGAAGGGGTTTGTTGAGAAGGGTGTGCAGGAGCATTCCAAAGAGAGGCTGCATCTCTACTGGGGTAAGTATTGCATAGGAGAAGCAACTGATCAAAATTACACAATGAAGATGTGTATATTTCATTATTTGTCCATTTTACCTCCCAAGTGCCTCACTTAGATGCACCGGAATAGGAGCACTAAAGATGCAGACGGCTGAACGTCTTGCGCCAGTGGCCAAGGCTGGTCTGGCTGCTGGGGCTGCATGCTGGGCCGGGGTCTTGGGTTCTCCAAGTTTATGCCTCTTTTCCGGCCTGAGACTAAACCGACAGAGGAGGTCAGGAACTCAGCGACTGTGCCCTCCAGCGTGCTGAGATGAAGGCAACAGTGCCTATCTTAGAACGGTGTCATGAGGATTACGTGAATTAATTTACAAAGAGCACACAACATGTGCGGGGTTTTGTGAATGTCATTAAAGTCTGTACACTGCTGT
The DNA here is from genome assembly GCA_963573385.1 of Cacajao melanocephalus. Taxonomy (NCBI): domain Eukaryota; kingdom Metazoa; phylum Chordata; class Mammalia; order Primates; family Pitheciidae; genus Cacajao; species Cacajao melanocephalus. The sequence continues at coordinate 14,482 of CAUYLG010003117.1, read as the reverse complement.
CCGCTCAGCCGTGGCTGCAGCACTGGGAACCCTGGCTGCCCAAGGTGCTGGAGGTCGGACTGCGGCCTGGGCCCTCTCAGTCCAGATTCCTCAGCTCCACTGGACAGGGAGGGTCACCTTTGGAAACATCACAAAAATCCACTTGTGTTGTTTTTGCTGGTTTATTACTAAATGGATATGTGATTTATTTGGCATAGCAACTCTGCCTTTTCCCAAGAGGTTCTCGGCTTGGGGTATTATCTCACACGGAGGGCTGAGGCTTTCTGGCCCCATCCTGGTGAGCAGTGGGCAAAGAGACGTGGTGTCTGAACCACATCACAAGTACTGGAAGGGGGTGTTAAATCTCTGTCCACATTGGAAATTAATAAAGCATATTCTTCCCCACAGATGGGTTGCAAAGCCTTGGTCTACACGGTCAGAGACTAAGGGTGTGAGTCGCCTTTTCCTGTGGGCTCAACACTGTCCACAGCCTGAGGGCAGAGAGCACCAGGAGCAGGTGAAGCAGCCGTGGCTAAGAACCTGTCCTGCCTTCTACTCAGGAGCAGTGGGGCCAGGTCTAGGGTGTCCTTTGGCTCATGCAGACAGTAAGACAAGAGCAGAGCTGCGACAAACACCAGGTGCATAATATGCCCCAGTCACCCTGCAGAGAACCCACTGTTAATACCATGTTACTCTCCCTGTCGATCTCACATTACCCCATCATCAGTCCTACTAGCTGTAGACCACTCAGCTCAAGGGCCTGTCAGTGTCCATGAATGGTGTCTGCAGGGCTGCTGTCTCAGGGCTCCGAAGGGAAGCAGATGGTGGAAACCTGGACGTTGGGAGACATGGCTCATGGCAGTGGGCATCTCTCCATTTCAACCTCACATATTTTTCACATAGGTCAGGAACCACAGAGCATTCCAGCTGCTCACAGAAGTGGACATAATGTTAGTATTTCCTGCTGATCTTCCTCTGTGGAATGTGAGGGCTCCTGCCCCATGGGCCCAGTTGGGAGCAGCACTCCTGGTCCATCTGCCAAGCCAACTGCTTTCTTCCTTCCCACCTTTCTGCAAAGCATACTTTCCTCACCACAAAAGTGTAGGATAAAAGGAAGGAATGTACCAGCCACATGCCAACTCTCACTCTCCCCTCTCTGCAGCAGAAACCTTCCTATTTCTTGTAACCCTTTCTCATCTAAGGCAGCCAACTGGTGCATCTCAAACAGCAATACATGATTCTGAAATTAACAATAGAACCTTATTAGTGCAAAAGGAAGCCAAGTTCGCTGTAGGCTGAAATGTTTTGGATCATCTAAGGGAGTTTCGTTATTTTAGCACCACAAAGGCATTCTTTAAAAACATGTTCTCCTGGAAGGCAGCACTAGACAAGAAGACTAATGGTTTCTTGTGCTGTTGGGTAATCTCAGGTGGGCCCTTCACTTTTCCAAATCACAGTCTCTCGGGAGGCTGTGGATTGGTGGGTTCCCATGGCCTCTGTGAGTTCTGGCACTAGACAAGGCGGTTTATAAGGAGAAGGGGCAAAAAGTGAGCTGTGAAGTCTGCAAACTTAGTTTGAATTCTGGTGTTTCAAGTTTCCAGCAGTGTGACCTCAAAAAGCATATTTAACTTATTCCCAGATACCCCATCTATGAAGAGGGTATGGCAATTTAAGGGTTAATACAGAAGATTCAAAATAAAATATTTAAATGATAAATTTTTCAATAAATGATATTAGGACAATTAGTTATCCATCTTGCTAAAACAAAATTCTTCCTCTTTAATTCATGTATTAAACACACTTCAGAGGATCAAATATTTAAATGTAGGCTGGGCACAATGGCCCATACCCGTAATCCCAGAACTTTGGGAGACTGAGGCAGGAGGATTGCTTGAGGCCAGGAATTTGAGACCAGCTTGGGCAACGTGGTGAGACTTACTCGGTACAAAAAAATAAAAATTAAGAATTAAAAATTTGGGGTTGTAGAGAAAAAAAGAAAAAAAAATTAAAAATTCACTGGGCATGGTGGTACATGCCTGTAGTCCTAGCTACTCGCAAGGCTGAAGTGAGAAGATTACTTGATCCCAGGAGTTTGAGCCTGGGGTGAGCTATAATTGTACCACTGCACTCCAGCCTGGGTGACAGAGCAAGACCTTGTCACACACAAAAAAATTAAAATTAAATTAATTAAAAGCTTTTTTTACAGATTTAAATGTGAAAGAAGAAAGAAGGCAGTCACTCTGTGGTAGCCACTGGCTCTCAGAAGTAGTGCATGAGCAGGAGTCTCTGCTCTGATCCAGGAGCATTGGCAGCTATGAAGAAGGAAACCAAGAAAAACTCTTTCTGCTGTATTTCCCTTCAGTAATGCTTATCTTATGAACACTCAACTGAAAAACGACTCTACCTAAAAGTAGGAAAGATGGCAATTCTAAATAGCAACTATTATCTCAGGGAGACACCTCAGATATGTGAGGAATCAAGCCATAAATGTGTGTTTGCTGGACATTGTATACCACGTCATCTCTATGACTACAGATTTCAAGGATAATTTTTACTCACATCTAACAATTTCACTGTAACAGTGACTGACAATGTAAAAAATGTGCTTTATACAGTGCTGCTGATGGGTAGACAGACAAGTGCTTGCTGCAATTGTTTCTGAATCTATCCAGATCATGGAGTCATGAAGCTGTAAGCTCCATAGGAGCAAGGACCACCTCTCTTTCTTGTATTATAGGCACTCGATAAATACTCGTGGCTGTGAAAAAAAAAAAAAAAGAAGAAAAGAAAGGGAAGAGAAAGGCAGAAAGTAATAGAAAGCGAAGGTGCATATTTTTATAATCTTAGAATGAAGAAGACCACTCAGGAAAATCTCGACACCTCTCTGGATAAAAAATTCAGAATGCACTGCAAAAACAGGCTTATAAAATAAATATATTTACCCTTTTAAACTCTTCATGGAAAATAAAAAGGTAAATAAAAGAAAAACTGGGGGCTGGGAGTTTTCAATTCACTTGACAAAGAGATGATTTCCATAACTACAAAGCATGCTTACAAATTCAAAAGTAGAGAACAGGCCCCAACTTTTTGTAATGGCAGAATAGCCCCCACTGAACCAACTGTTTCACAGGTAACAACTATAAACTTTACATAAAATATGGGGGAAAAATCTGCTTGAAGGCACTAGAGTGTGACTAAAAGCAGGCGAACACTGGAGTGCTTGTGTTGAAGGAAATGTCCTGTGAGTCTACTATACTGATGTTTGTGTCCTGATTGGGATGCTGCTCTGTAGCTTTGTAAGGTGGCTGAGTGAAGGGGACACAGGATCTCTGTGTTACTTCTGTGTATGAATCTACAAATACCTCAAAGTGAAGTTTAAGTTTTAAAAAGTCAATTTATGTAATTTATATGATTAGAAAATAAAGGATTAATTCTAATCATCAACAGAACAAACATTTGAAGATCAACAACCATTAGTGACTAAAGAAAAAACCCAGGAAGCTTGAAATAGAAGGAAATTATCTTATACTGATAAAGAACATTCTTAAAAACCTAGAGTGAACATGATACTAGTGAAATATCAGTTTCCTCTTAAGATAGGAAACAAGGCAAGATTGACCATTCTAAGCAATTCTTTCCACCACTGTCCTAGAGGGCATAATTAGTGCAATATGACAAGAAAGAAAGCCAGATAAACAAAAATCTCATAGTAAAGGTTAAACATCTGTTTACCTCAGCTCCTTTGGTCTAACAAATCATGTCTAGATTTCAAGAAAAAATTACAAGGCATGTCAAAAGGCAAAAAATACTGTCAGAAGACACAAAATTAGTGTCAGAATCAGCTCAGATATGGTAGAAATTTAGGAATTTTCAAATCAGGAATTTAAAATAACTATGATTAATGTGCTAAGGGCTCTAATAATAGAAAAAGTGAACAATATTAAAAAAATGGATGGGTAATATTGAAATTTAAAAGAAAGCATAAAAAGGAAATGCAAGAAATTATAAACACTGTAACAGAAGTGAATAGTGCCTTTAATGGGTTCATCAGTGAACAGATAAGAAAAGAATCAGCCTGATGTGTGGGTCAAAGAAACCTCAAGATAAATTAAAAAGTATTTTGAACTAAATGAAAATGAAAATGCAACTTATCAAAATTTGTGAGAATCAGTGAAAGCAGAACTTAGAGGGAAATTTATAGCATTGGATGAATATATTAGAAAAGAATAAAGATCTAAAGTAAACAACTTAAAATTCCACCTTAGAAAACTAGAAAAAGAAGAGCAAATAAAATGTAAATTAAGCAGAAAAACATATTAGAGCAGAAATCAATGAAATTGAAAACAGAAAAACAATAAAGAAAAATCAATGAAATCAAAATCTGGTTCTTTTAAAACATTAATAAAATTGATAAACCTTTAGCCAGACTAGCCAAGAAAAAAAAGAGAAGACACAAACCTCTAACATCGGAAATTACAGAGGGGCATCACTACAGATCCCATGGACATTAAAAGGATAATACATGAATATAATGAACAACTCTATGCCCAGAAATTTGATACCTAGATGAAACTGACTAGTTACTTGAAAGACATGATCTACCAAAACTCACACAGGAGAAATAAATTATCTTAATAGACATATTTATTATAGAAATTTGATCAATAATTGATCATCTTCCCAAAGAAAAAAACAGCAAGACCAGAAAGGCTCACCAGTGAATTCTACCAAACATTTAATGAAGAAATTATATCAGTTTTCTACCATCACTCCGGAAAACAAAAACAGAGAGAATACTTCCTAATTCATTCTATGAGGCCAACATTACCCTAATATCAAAATCAAAGACAGTACAAGAAAGGGAAACTAGGGACCAATATCTCTCATGAACATAGATGCAAAAGTTCTCAAAAAAATATTAGCAAATTAAATTCAACAATGTATAAAAAGAATTCTGCACCATGATCAAATGGGCTTTATTCCACTTATGCAAGTCTGGTTCAACATTCAAAATTCAGTAGTGAAATTAATCACATCAACAAGCTAAAGAAGAAAAATCATATGATCATATCAGTAGATAGATCAAAAGCATTTGATAAAAATCCAGCACCCATTCATGATACAAACTTTCAAAAACCTAGGAATAGAGAACACCCTCAACTTGACAAAGAACATCTGCAAAAACCTACAGTTAATGTCATACTTAATGGTGAGAAACTAGACACTTTTCCCCTAAGATTAGAAAAGGGCAGAGACAGTTTCTTTCACTGCTTCTATTCAACGTCATATTAAAATGCAGTAAGACAAGAAAAGTAAATAAAAGGTATGCAAATTAGGATAGAAGACATAAAATCTGTTTGCAGGTGACATGATTGTTTAGATAGAAAATGCTCAAGAATTAACAATTTTAAAACCCCTCCTTAAACTAATAAGTGATTATAAGAAGGTTGCAGGATCCAAGGACTACAAATAAAATATGAATTGCTTTCTAATATACCAGCAATGAACAACTGAAGTTTAAAGTTTAAAAAATACCATTTACATTCGCCCCCAAAAAAAGAAAAACATGTAGGTGCAATCTAACAAATATGTATAAGATCTATATAAGGAAAACTATAAAACTTTGAGGCAAGAACATTTTAAAATCCAAGAAAATGGAGAAATATTTCATGTTAATGGATAGGAAGACTCAGTGTGTCAAGATGCCAGTTCTTCCCAACCTGCTATAGAGTCAATATATTCCATTCAAAATTCCAGCAAGTTATTTTGTGAATACCAGCAAACTGATTTTAGAGTTTATGTAGAAAGGCGAAAGACCCAGAATAGCCAACACAATATAAAGAAAAACAAAGTCAGAGAACTGACACTACCTGACCTCAGGACTTACTGCACAGCTGTGGCAACCAAGACTCTGTGGTGCTGGTGAAATAACAGATAAATAGATCATTGGAGCAGGATACAAAGCCCAGAAAAAGACCCACACAAATATGGTCAACTGATTTTTGACAAAGGAACAAAGACAATTCAAAAGAGAAATGATAGTCTTTTCAACAAATGGTGCTGGAACAATTGGACATCCACATGCAAAGTTTAAAAAGTGAAATTAGATATTGATTCTACATTTTTCACCAAAAATTAATTCAAAATGGATCATAGACCTAAATGTAAAATGCAAAACTATAAAAACCCTAGAAGATAACATAGGAGAAAATCTGGATGACCTTGGGTATGGCAATAACTTTTTAGATACAATACCAAAGCCATGATCCTGTTGATGACAAAAACTAAACTCTGCAAAATATTTTAAAAGGTTTACTCTGAGCCAGTGTGAGCGACCATGGCCTGGGGAATAGTCTTAAGAGGTCCTAAGAAAGTGTGACTGAGGTGGTCAGCTTACAGTTTGGTTTTACATGTTTGAGAGAGACAGAAGTTATAGGCAAAGTCATAAATCAATACACAGAAGATATACATTGATTGAGCCCAAAAAAATGAGACATCATGAAGCAAGGGCTGACAGGTCATAACTGAATTCAAAGGTTTTCTGTTTGGCAATTGGTTCAAAGAGTTAAGCTTTGTCTAAAGACTTGAAGTCAGTATAAAGAAATGCTTGAGTTAAGATAAGGGGGGTTGTGGAAGCCAAGGTTCTTGTTATGTAGATGAAGCCTCCGGGTAGCAGGCTTCAGAGAGAATGGATGGTAAAGTTCTCTTTTTGGACCTTGAAAGTTGTCAGAATCTCAATTAATCTCTCCTAGATCTGGGGAAGGCCTGGCTATATTAATGGAGGTTCTCTACAGATGCAAATTTCCCCTACAAAAAGTGGCTTTGCAGGGCCATTTACAATATGTCAAAGAAATATACCATGGGATAAAATATTTCCATTCTCTTCAGGGTTTGCTATCTGTTATGTGATGCTATGCAAGAGTCAGGTTGGAATTTGGCATCTTACTGCCTCAAGGAGTCTTCTCTGTCATTCTCGTGATCCCTATTAAGGTAAATGTTGGTTGGCTGCGCCTAAACCCCAACAGGGAGGGGTTATAATGAGGTGTGTCTGACTTCTCTTCCCATCATGGCCTGGAATTTTCGTTTTTTGGGTTTCTTAGGGATTCTATTGGCCAAGAGGGGATCTTTCCAGTCAGTTGGGGGGGCTTAGGATTTTATTATTGGCTTACAATCCATAAAAGAAAGAATCGATAAGTTGGACTCCATCAAAATTAAAAACTTCTGCTCTGTTAAAGACACTGTTGAGAGAATGAAAGCACAAGCCACCGGCTAGGAGCAAATGTTCGCAAAACACATACCTGATAAAAGAACGGAATTTAAAATGTACAAAAGACTCTTAAAATTTGACAACAGGAGAAAAACAACCCGATTAAAAAGTGGGCCAAAGATCTAAACAGACACCTCACCAAAAAAAATATGCAGATGGCAAATACGCACATGAAAAGATGCTGTACATCACATTTCATTTAGGAATTTCGAATTAAGACAATGATGAGGTCAGGTGCATGGCTCACTCTTGTAATTCCAGTGCGTCAGGAGGCCAGGGCAGGAGACTGCTTGAGGCAAGGAATTCAAGACCAGCCTTGGCAACATAGCAAGACACTGTCTACCAAAACATTAAAAAATTTGCCAGGCATGGTGTCATGCACCTGTGGTTCTGGCTACTGAGGAGGCTGAGGTGGGAGGAGACTGGGGCTGCAGTCAGCCATGATCATGTTACTGCACTCCACCTGGATGACACAGCAAGACTCCATCTCAAACGAACACAACAAAACCGAACACCACAATGAGCTACTACTACACACACATTAGAATAGCTAAAGTTTAAATATGAACACGAAATGCTAGAGAGGGTTAGAAGCAACGGAAACTCTTGTTCATTGCTGGTGGGAATGCCAAATGGGGCAACTGCTTTGGAAAACGTTTGGCAGCTTCTTATAAAACTAAGCATATCTTTACCTTATACATATAACGAAAACAAACCAAACTGTCTTCTCCTACTATACTGTCAACACATAGCACTTCTGGTCCTCAAAATGTGGGAGGGCCTTTCTTCACACTCCTATAATTGCCTGATGGATTCTTCCTGCCTGCCACACCGGCAAAATCAATTCACAGAGACTGTAGCATTGTGTAGAGAAAGAGTTTAATTGATGTGAGGCCGGCCCATAGGGGAGAACTGGAGTTATTCCTTAAATCAGCCTCTCTGAAGGCTCAGAGGCTAGGGTTTTTATAGACAATTTGGTGGGCAGGAGGCTATGGAATGGGTGCTGCTAACTGGTTGGGGATGAAGTCACAGGAGTGTGGAAAGCAGTCCTCATGTGCTGAGTCTGCCTCTGGGTAGGGCCACAGGACCAGCTTAATCATGAGTCAGGAGTCCAGGTAGGCTCAGTCTAAAAAACATCTCAAAAATCGATCTTAGGTTCTACAGTAATGATGTTATCTATAGCAGTGGTCCCCAACCTTTTTGGCACCAGGGACAGGTTTTGTGAAAGACAATTTTTCCATGGACCAGAGGGTGTTGGGGAAGGTGTTGGGATAAAACGGTTCCACCTCAGATCATCAAGCATTCGATTCTCATAAGGAGCTCACAACCTAGATCCCTCACATGCGCAGGTCACAATAGGGTTTGCACTCCTATGAGAATCTAATGACACCACTGATCCGACAGGAGGCAGAGCTTGGGGGGTAATGCTTGCCTGCTCTCACCTCCTGCTGTGCCTCCCAGTTTTTAACAGGCCATGGACTGCTACCTGTTGGGGACCCCTATCTATAGAAGCAATTGGGAAAGACATAAGTCTTGTGACGTCTGTCCACATGAGTCCTGAGCAGTAAGGGTTTATAGAAACCACACGTAAATCTCAGCAGGATTCAGTTTCTTCCATAATCCTAGTCTTGTAGCTTTTCAATAGTCTTACAAAGGCGGTTTTCAGTCCTTGCGCAAGGAGGGAGTTAGTTTTAGGGAGGGACTATTACCCTTGCTTTCAAGTTGAACTATCATTCTTCCTGAAGTTAGCTTGGCCTACACCCAGAAATGACCAAGGACAGCTTGGATGTCAGAAGTAAGACGGAGTCAACAATGGCAGATTTCTCACTGTCACAATTTTGCAAAGGTGGTTTCACACCAAGCAATTCTCTAGCACACACCAACAGAGTGCCCGATAATTCAATTTAATTCTGATGCTAACTAGAGTTAGCACAGATACCACAGGTTGAGATATCAACCTCACAAGATGGCCCTTATTCACAATGGCAATTGTAATTCCCAGGTTTTTTCACCTGTGCTTCCAACTTTTTGGCTATTAACTGGGGGTTCTCACGGCCCCTCCTTGTGTTAGATTACTTGCTAGAATAGCTCACAGAACTCAGAGAAACACTTTACCTATGTTCACTCACGCATGATAAAAAGATGAAAATGAATAGCCAGTTGCCAGGAGAGGCATGTGGGAAGTGGTGCGGAGCTTCCATACCCTCTGCGGGCACTACTCCAGGGACTTCCACGTACTCACCACTGGAAGCTCTCTCAACTCTGTCCCTTTTGGGTTTTTATGGAGGTTCTAGCATGTAGGCATGATTTGTTAAATCACTGCCCATTGGCGATCAACTCGACCTTCAGCCTTCTCCCCTCCATAGAGGTGGGGATGAGACCACAAGTTCCAACCCTCTATGCACATGGCTGGTTGCTCTGGTGACTTGCCCCATCCTGAGGCTGTCCAGGTGCCCCCAGCCCCCAGTCATCTCATTAGCATACAAAATGCTTATCACTCCACAGATTCCAAGGTTTTAGGAGCTGTGTGTCAGGGAAATGGGAAAAGGACCAAATGTACATCACAAAATCACACCATGTAACCCAGAAATCATGCTCCGAGAGATCACCCAAATGAATTTAAAACCACACAAAAATGTGCACACAAATGTTTATAGCTTTATTCATAATTGCCAAACTTGGAAGCAACCAGACGACCTTTCATGGGTGAATGAATCGCAAACTTGTTCACTCAGACAATGGAATACTAGCCAGCGACAAAACAAAATGCACGGCCAAGCCTCGAAAAGACACGAGGGAACTGCAGCTACGTTTGCTAAGTGAAAGGAGCCAATCCAAAAAGGCTGCACGCGCTGTGATTCCAACCAGAAGATATTTTGGGAAAAGCAAAACGACGGAGACAGTAAGAGACAAGTGGTTGCCAGGGGAGAGGGAGGGGGAAAATCCGGGGCACAGATGATTTTGAAGCAGTGAAGTGGCTGCAATGCTAGAGTGGTGGACACAGCCGTTACACAGCCGTCCAACACGTAGAAGGTGCTGCACCAAGACTGGGCGTAGTGCAAGCCACGGAGTTCGGGTGACAGCAGTGTCTCAGCGTAGCTTCACCCATTGTAACAAATGGGTCACACTCCTGCAAGCTGTCATTGGTTTATTTATTGTTTTAGAGACAGGGTTTGAGTCTGTCACCCAGGCTGGAGTGCAGTGGTGTGATCTTAGGTCACTGCAGCCTTGACCTCCTGGACTCAAGCAATCGACCTCCCAAGTAGCCGGGACTACAGGCATGCACCATGGCAGCTAATTTTCGTAGGTCTCTTTTGTAGAGATGGGGTCTCACTTTGTTGCCCAGGCTAGTCTCAAACTCCTGGCCTCCAGTGATCTTCCCACCTTGGCCTTCCAAAGCGTTGTGGTTACAGGTGTGAGCCACCAAGCCCAGCCTGCAAGCTATTAGGGGAAACTGTGGGGGTGGGGAGGGAACACAAGGGGACTCTCTACTTTCTGCTCAGTTTTTCTGTTATCAATCTAAAGGAAGAAACTGAGGCAAAATTAATGCGATTTATTCGTGCTGAGCTGAGGATGGCTTTCCTGGACATATGCCCAGGTTGCCTTGGGGAGTACCCTCTGGGCCCTTCATAGCAAGCAGGTTTTCAGAGGCAAAAAGGGGGTTCAGGGACTGGCTTGACACCAAATTGTTCATCAGGAATTCTCACTGGGCCCAGGAGCGAGTATGTTGATGATAGGACGGTGGCCAGGCCTGCCTTTCCCCTCATGATGATCATCATCCTCGAAATGCCTGAAGGCAGCAGGACCCCCCAGGGTTCAGGTTCAGTCTTTGGAGATGCAGTCTGAGGGTCCGTCTGCAGAGCTTCCATTCATGAAGAACATCAACATGGAACAGAATTCAGAGGGGAACATGTCTCTGCCTTCCCATCACCCAGATTCATGTGTGGATTCCTGCCCAGCCCTGAGTCACACCCTGTCTAGTGCTTTCCCTGGAGGAACACCTGCCGTCCTCACAGCAGGGATCTCCAAGGATGGTCCAAGCATTTGCTTCCCAAAGATACTGCTCATTCCTGCTGGGAAACTCCTCTTCCACGGTGGTGAGATACTGAACTTGACTCATGGAATAGACACTCCCTGGGATCCCACTGCCATGCGAAATAGCAGCTCCTCAAATTACCTTTGCTACATTTCTAATGCCAGGGTCCAAAGAAGCCCTCTGTTGCCATCAGATGCATTCTGAACCCACTTCATTCAGAAGCCATGGTTGGTGGTCATCATCTACTTGTGTTCTGAGAAACCACAAAGTTCAACTTCAGCTCTTCACATATGGTCTTTTCGCATTATTTTAGAACGTGAAGCTTAGTGCTGTGTGTCCCTCCTTTTATGTGGTGAACACAGCCTGCTCCATAAGGTGCCTGACTCTTCTGCAACCCCTGGGCTTTCCTCATGTTTAACATTCCGGTTTTCTCCTTCCTTGAAGTCCCTGTGGTCTCTTCAAGGTCCTGCCTTCCTCCAATTTTTTCTTTGTGGCTCTGTACAGACTGATGCATTTATTTTGCCTTTCCTGACTAACTATTCCTTACTCTGTCCTTGATGGAGGGGAGAAGGGAGAGCAAAGAAGTTAAATTTACTTCAGGGCATCAAAATGAATGTCTACTTAATAGATTTGTAAGCCAAAAAGTGATATATGTATAATTGTAAAGTAGTGTTAATTTTACCTAATAATTACAGTTTCCAACAGTTAAAAAATATATCATTGGTTTACAGAAGTGACACTGCTTAGTGATGCGCTGCACATTGTTGAGCTGTGGGAATGGGTTATGGGGTCCAGCATGCAGCATTGTGGGGTTCATTTGCACCTGTTTCAAGAGACGAACCCATGGCTCAAGGTGGGGTGGGACGTGGCTGCGGTCTCATTTTAATGCCTCCCTGGGTCTGATATTTTTAAGGGGCTCAAATTCCTCAGATAAGAAAAACTTATATTGAAGGGAAGACTGCTTCTGAGTCAGAACAACAGAAGCAGCCCAGCGCCTGGAATGTTTGGGTTCTAAAAAGTGATTTCTTACATGAACTTTTAGGTTTTATTATTTTACTGTCTATGGTTGGTACCATTTAATGATTTATCTGAATGTGACTTAGAAACATACGCTATGGCCCAAAAACAGAATTCCAATAAATGATGTGAAGAGAACATGTGGCCTGGGAAGACCTGGACCTTGTCTGCCTTGGAGTTGTGTCCTCACCTCTAATCCTCGTGGCACACATTTGTGTAACTCACATGCTTGGGATAACATGCGTGCTGATGTCCACACCCCACCCCTGGAACCTGTGGATTGCTTGCTTACAATGCACCAGGGACTCTGCATAGGGGACTCGGTGATATATCTTGAGATGAGAGATACTCCTGACAACCTGGTGGGGCCTAGGTAACCTGCAGGGTCCTCCTAAGGACAGGAAGAAGCTGGAGGCAGAGACTGGACGCTGCTATGCTGTGGCTCTGGGGATGGGGTAAGGGGCAGAAGCCAAGGGAGGCAGAGATGGACCCCCCCCCCCGCCGCCCAGTGCCTCCCAGCAGAGCTCAGTGGGCAACGCTGTCATTTCAGAACCAAAAAATGACAGATTTGTATTGTTTTAAGCCAAAAAATGACAGATTTGTATTGTTTTAAGCCAATAGCAACAACAACAAAGTCAGGTTACTTCTTTCTTTCATTCAGTAAATACGGAATGTGAACCATGTGCCAGCCATGCTGGGAGCTGGGACATAGCTGAGGAGGACACAGCCAGGCCCCTGCACTTGGGCAATGCAGCTCACAGGTGCACCAAGGCTTGCAGAGCCTCCTGCAGAAGCAGCAGAGGCCTTTGCAGGCAGGGGCCAGGGGCGGGTGGGTGGAGAGAGCAGCAGGCGCTGCAGGGCTCTGGGATGGCCAGGGAGCAGGGAGCACGCAGACCCTCCCTGAGAAAAGCTTCTGCGTGGGCCGCGTCCCATTGTCCTCCCGGCAGCTGGCATGCCCACGGGCTCAGCCCCTGCCCACCATCGGGCGTCCTGCTAGTCACCAGGCCTCTGCGGCCGCCTCAGCATGTGAGGGTTCCATGCAGAGGGGTCGTGTCCTCCGAGACCCTGGACCTCCCAGAGGAATCACCCTCCTGTGCCAGGGCCCAGCCTCAGGGGAGACATGAATCTACCCCGGGCCCGCCTGGGAGGGGACGGGGCTCCGAGCCTGGTCTGGGCTGTCCACCTGGGCACGAGCATCACAGCCACGGCCAGGGGAGGGCGGGCCTGGCCAGAGGCCCCACCGTGTGCGGCAGAGCCAGCCCTGTCCGCAGCCCGTCCGTGCAGGGCAGGCCTGGTGGTCCCCAGCCAAAGTCCACACAGCCAGGCGTTGGGACCTCGTGAGGAGGGGTCAGAGGACAACCGTGTCCATCCCAGTTCCCCCGAGGGCAAGGCAGGGGCTGTCCAGGAAGAAACCCTGTGAGGGCGGGGAGCGCACCTCCACGTGTCTTCCTTCCGCTCTTGCAGGAAAATTTTGGGGAAATTATTAAGGCAGAAGGAGAGACCCTGTTCTTTTTTGTTTGTTTTTTGGTAACTCCGTTCACTCCACTTCAACCATAAGAATCGCCACCGGGAAACTGACCAAGCGTCACAAACCACCTCGAAAAGCAACACCACACAGCCCACATGCGGGGACGCTGAGGGGACACGCACAGGCCCGAGTGACGTGGGGACGCACGCGGGGGGCCGCTGAGGGTTGTGGAGCCGGTGAAGGGCGTGCGCCGCTGAGGGGAGGCACTCGGGGCCCCTGAATGACGGCTGCTGAGGGACGCGGGGGTGCTGAGAGGACACGGGGGTGCTGAGGGGACACGGGGGTGCCGAGGGACGCGGGGGTGCCGAGGGAAGCGGGGGTGCCGAGGGACGCGGGGGTGCCGAGGGGCGCGGGGGTGCCGAGGGGACACGGAGGTGCTGAGGGGACACGGAGGTGCTGAGGGACGCGGGGGTGCTGAGAGGACACGGAGGTGCTGAGAGGACACGGGGGTGCTGAGAGGACACGGGGGTGCTGAGAGGACACGGGGGTGCCGAGGGACGCGGGGGTGCCGGGGGACGCGGGGGTGCCGGGGGACGCGGGGGTGCCGGGGGACGCGGGGGTGCCGAGGGACGCGGGGGTGCCGAGGGACGCAGCGGGGGGGGCAGAACACACGGGTGCGCTCGGAGGACTGCGGGCGGGGGGACGCACGGAAGCC
>CAUYLG010003116.1:0-11568 GCA_963573385.1 Cacajao melanocephalus | reverse complement strand
CTCCCTGTTTCAGACCCCTTTTTAATCGGATGAATGGGCGATTCTGCCTTCCCGAAGCTCCACTTGCCAGCTAGAAGGGAGACCCAGACTAGTGTATTTTGTATGGAGAACTGCCACGCCGGGGCGCCGGCAAAACCGCCGCGCCGGCCAAAAGAGCTGCGCTGGCGACCCGTAGGGCTCCTCTGCCTGGGAATCTCCTAGTCTGTGGGCAATAAAAATCCGTCTGTAAATGCGGCATCCACTCACCCTCTGCGCTTTCACTGGGAGCTGCAATCCTGAGCTGTTCCTAATCGGCCATCTTGGCTCGCACTCTAACTGAGATTTTATGACATATAACCCTATCTATATGTTTAAGCCTATCTATGGAAATAATTCCTTGGGCTAATAGGCTTATTCATTTGCAAAGACATCAAAATACAAAGAAAAATAATTTAGGGTTTTAAAATAGGATTTGATTGTTTATGTTTTCATACACAAATAGCAAATCACAGATACTTCTAGTTATTTAACGGAATCCTACCATGGAGTCAAGTCAATATGACTAGGTCAGCTTTGCTTTTCTAAAACAAAATTAATCTTAGCAAAACTTTATGATGAGTGCTGAGTTGCTTGCATCTAGCTTACGTCCTAAGTATTAGATCAGGCGTTTTTGTTGAGAGCATATCAGCATACCACCTCAGTTCCAGGGCTTTCTGACTTGTAAACTGTTTGCTTGTTTTCTCTTTCAACTACTTATCTTATGTGTTTGTTTTTGGGGGAAAACATTGGACAACTCTGGCAAAAATATAGAGTCAGTCATCAGAAAATTAAGAACAATTGGCTACTAATTAAAATAAAGTTGGTTACTGTTGCCAGGAATAATACAACAAACAAAAGGAAAATATCTAGATGATGAATTTCAAACTCTAAGCAGATTAATGAACATGTTGATCTGTCTAACTCACAGTATTTTGAAAGCACTTGTTGATTACTGGAAGATGAGGATGAATGAACTGCAATGTGTTTTTGCTTAGTGCTGTCTATTTCTGTGAATGATGATCTGTCTTTTCAGGGCTGAAGAACATCTCCAGTGGGTGATTGATATTATTGCAGAAAATCTTTGGCAATTAGTAACATTAGGATACAACTAGGAATATTTTCAGAGTGTGTGTCATCTGGGTATAATCTCACAAATTAATGGAACTTCAATGATTATAAACTGAAATTAAGTGATTAACATGTATCTACTGTGTTGGGGGACACTAAGGGAAAACAGATACTTGTCCTAGAAAAACGTATCTTAGAATACATTTTCTATGAGGTAAGTGTGTCTTGGGTTTAAATTTTGAAGCACAAATTAAGTTATTTTTTCTTTTATTATACTTTAAGTTCTGGAGTAAATGTGCAGAACATGCAGGTTTATTACATAGGTATACATGTGCCATGGTGGTTTGCTGCATCCATCACCCCATCATCTACATTAAGTATTTCTCATATTGCTATCCCTCTGCTATCCCTCCACCCCCTGCTATCCCTCCCCTAGCCCCCCACCCTCTGACAGACCCCAGTGTGTGATATTCCCCTTTCTGTGTCCATGTGTTCTCGTTGTTCAACATCCACTTAGAGAACATGTGATGTTTGGTTTTCCGTTCTTGTGTCAGTTTGCTGAGAATAATTGTTTCCAGCTTTATCCATGTCCCTGCAAAAAGGACATGAACTAACCCTTTTTTATGGCTGCATAGTATTCCATAGTATATAGGTGCCACATTTTCTTTATCCAGTCTATCACTGATGGGCATTTGAGTTGGCTCCAAATCTCTGCTATTGTGAACAGTGCTGCAATAAACATATGTTTGCATGTGTCTTTATAACAGAATGATTTATAATCTTTTGTGTATATACCCAGTAAAGGGATTGCTGGGACAAATGGTATTTCTATTTCTAGATCCTTGAGGAATCACCACACTATTTTCCACAATGATTGAACTAATTTACATTCCCACTAACAGTGTAAAAGCATTCCTATTTCTCCACATCCTTTCCAGCATCTGTTGTCTCCTGATTTTTTTTTTTTTTTTTTGAGATGGAGTTTCGCTCTTGTTACCCAGGCTGGAGTGCAATGGCGCGATCTCAGCTCACCGCAACCTCCGCCTCCTTGGTTCAAGCAATTCTTTTGCCTCAGCCTCCCGAGTAGCTGGGACTACAGGTGCACACCACCATGCCCAGTGAATTGTTTTTTTGTATTTTTAGTAGAGACGAGGTTTCACCATGTTGACCAGGATAGTCTCAATCTCTTGACCTTGTGATCCACCCGCCTCAGCCTCCCAAAGTGCTGGGATTACAGGCATGACCCACCACACCCAGCCTGTCTCCTGATTTTTTAATTAATGCCATTCTAACTGGTGTGAGATGGTATCTCAATGTGGTTTTGATTTGCATTTCTGTAATGACCAGTGATTATGAGCTCTTTTCCATATGTTTGTTAGCTGCATAAATGTCTTCTTTTGAGAATTGTCTGTTCATATCCTTTGCCCATTTTTGATGGGATTGTTTGCTTTCTTCTTGTAAATTTGTTTAAGTTCTTTGTAGATTTTGGAAATTAGCCCTTTGTCAGATGGGTAGGTTGTTTGCATATATATTTAAAAAGAGAGGTTGATCTACAGTTTTCTTGTAATGTCTGGTTTTAGTGTTAGGGTAATGCTGGACTCATAGAATGAGGTTAGAGAAGCATTTCTTAATTTACAACTTATTGGAAGAGTTTGTGTAGAATTGGAATTATTTCTACCTTAACTTTACTAGTGAAGACATATGGGTCTAGAGATTTTTTTTTTTTTTTTTTTTGGTGGGAAGATATTTAAGTACCAATTACATTTCTTTGATAGATATCAGGTATGTATCAAATCTATCATAGTTCTTCTTGAGTGAATTGTGATAATTGACAAACAAGGAATTTGTCCATTTGACCTACATTGTCATTTTTTGGACACAAAATCATTCATTTTGTATTCCCTTTTTATCCTTTTAATTCTAGAGCATTTGTGGTGATGCCACATCTTTTTTTTTTAAAAAAAATTAGCAATTGGCATCCTCTCTTTTTTTCCTGATTAAAATAATTAAAGATTTATTAATTTTATTGAACCTGTCAAAGAGCCAACTTTTGGTTTAATTAATTTTCTGTATTGGTTCTTTCAATTCCTTTGATTTCTGCTTTAATCTTTATTATTTCATTTCATCTAATGATTTTCGGTTTAATTTACCCTTCTTTTTCTAGTTTCATATGGTGGAAGCTGAGGTTATTGATTTGAGGACTTTCCTTTTTTCCATTCCAGATATTTAATACTATAAAAATCTCCATAAGTACTGTGTTAGCAGCATCTCACAAATTCTCATATGTTAAATTATAGTTTTCAAATTTGGTTTAAAATATCTTTGGTTTTCCTCTTTGATTTTTTGCTTTGACTTGTGGATTATTTAGAAGTGTGTCTTTAGTTTTCAAATATTTAAGAATTTTCCAGATAACTTTTTTTTTGATATGGGGTCTCACCCTGTCACCCAGGCTAGATTGCAGAGGTGGGATCACAGCTCACTGCAGTCTCAACTGTCTGGGCTCAAGTGATCCTCCTGCCTCAGCGCCACAAGTAGCTGGTACCACAGGTGTGTGCCACCATGCCTGACTAATTTTTAAAGATTATTTGTAGAGCCAAGGTCTTGCTATGTTGCCCAGGATGGTCTCAAACTCCTGACCTCAAGTGATCGTCTCACCTCAGCTTCTCAAAGTGCTGAGATTACAGATGTGAGCTACTATGCCTGGTCCAGATAACTCTCTGTTATTGATTTCTTGTTTAATTCTTTGTTGTCACAGAACACATTCTGTATGACTTGAATGCATTTAAATTTGAGTCTTGTTTCATGGCCTCAAACATGATCTTTCTTGGTTTATGTGTATAATTGAAGATAACATGTATTTTGCTGCTGTTGGTTGGGGTGTTCTATAAATGTCAATAAGTTCAATTTGGTTGATAGTATTCTTCAAATCTACTATATCCTTACTGATTTTTCTTTTACTTGTTTGATCAATTATTGAGAGATGGGTATTGAAATATATGACCATAATTGTGTATTTGTATGTTTCTTTTTGCAGCTTCATCAGTTTTTGCTTAATGTATTTTGAAGCCCTGCTATTATGTATGCAAACATTTAGATTGTTATGCCTGCTTGACAAATTGACACTTTAGTAATTATGAAATGTCCTTTTTATTTCTGACAGTATTTTTGCTCTGAAATTTATTTTATCTGATACTAATGTAGTCCTCCTAATTTTTCCTCTGGTCTAGTGTTTTGTCTGTATCCATTTGTGATGGCTAATTTTATGTGTCAATTTGGCTAGGCTACAGTGTCAAGTTATTTGGTCAAACACTAGTCTAAATGGTGCTGTAAAGGTACTTTTTAGATATGATTATTGTACAATCAGTTGACTTTAAGCAGATTACCCTCCATAATATGTGTGAGCTTCATCCAATCAACTGAAAATGTTAAAAGCAAAGACTAAAGTTTCCTGAAGAAGATGAAATTCTGCCTCAACTGTCTCATACAAACCCTTCCTGAATTTTCAGCCTGCTGGCCTGCTCTATGGATTTTGGACTTGCCATCCCCCACAATCATGTGAGCCAATTCCTTAATATCCATCTATGTTATATATGTATACATACAAATATAAATATTATATATATAATCATTTATATCTTATTTTTTTAACATACCATTTTTCTACTTTTAAGCTATTAGTCTCTTTATATTTCAGTTGCATTACTTGTAGGCAGAAATAGGTGGGACTTGTTTTTTAATCCAGTCTGGTAATCTCTGCCTTTTAATTGGGGTGTTTAGAACATTTACATTGAATGTGCATATTGGTATGGTTGGATTTGTTTGTAAATTTGCTGTTTTTCTATTTGTCTCATCTATCCTTTGTTCTCCTTTTCCTCTTTTCCTGCATACTTTTATATTTATTATTTTCTATAATTTCATTTGATATCTTTTTTGAAATGTTAGATATAATTGCTAATTTTGCTATTTTAATAGTTGCTTTACTGTTTACAGTATAATATGCTCCTTCTTATATCTTATACTGGCAGGGTTTCTGAGTAAACAAGAGATATCAATGCAAGAAATGTGTAATTACAACATTTTTGGGGAAAAAAGGAATAAGGACTTTGAATATTAAGGAATTCAGGTACTAGGTTCAGAAGATGAAAAAATGAGAAAGACCCAGCCCTAGGTATAGGAAGTTACTAGTACAGTGGAAGATGCTTAAATGAAAGCAAATAATTATAAATCAATATGACAAATATCATTATAAGCCAAGCGTCTTGTATATAGTCCCATTGACAAAAATACTCAACTCCCATGCTCTTTGACTTTATATTGCCTAATACTATGTGGAAATATGCTCCCAAAGGCTTTCCAGAAATCCCAAGTGTGCTATTCCTTTCTAGGAGTCAGTGGGTAATGTAGTTTTCTCCCAGGATCACAAGTGATTGAATCAGAATTTGACTTCTGGCCTTATCAAAGGCAAAAATATTTTTTCTTCTAGTAATTGGGGTACAGTATATCTGGGTATTTAGATACTGTGATAGGAAGAACATTTATGGGTAATTGAGGCAGCTATTTCCAGTATGTGTACAATAATCTGAAAAAACAGGTCTGCACAGGGATCTATCCTTGTCTTATAACATTGCCTAAGACCTCCAGTAGAAATAGTAATAGTAGTGATCATTTTTGTCTTGATCATGACATTAAAATAAATGTTTGTACTGTGTCACCTAGTTTCAATTTAACATAAAAATAAATTTAACACAAAAATAAATTATAAATGTAGAATTTTGTTAAATAACTTTAAAAAATATATTGAGATGATTATATGGTCTTCTTTATATATATGTTTTGAGTAAAATTAGTATATTGTTTTCTTTCTGTATTATCCGTATTTGTTATTGGAATAAGAGATGTGACAATTTCTCCTTTTATAGGCTCTGTAAATCTTTCTTGGCTTAGTGATTTGTTTTAGTAGTAAATATTTTACTTCTTTACAGGATTTTATATGATTATTATTCTATTAAGTTTTCAACAATTTCAAAAATATTATCTATGTCTTTCTTTAAATGTCTTTGATGAGATACAATTCAGGTACCATAAAATTCACCTATGTAAATAATGCAATTTAATAGTTTCAGTATATTTAGAGTTGTACACTGTCATGGGTTGAATAGTGTCCCCCCAAAAGATAGATCCATCTAGAATCTCAGAATATGACTTTATTTGGAGTAAGGGCCTTTGCAGATGTAACTAAGATAAGGATATTAAGATGAGATCATCCTGGACCAGCTCTGCTTCTAGTTAGCCCATCTACAGCTTCCTCACATGGACAGCCTCTAATCAGGGGAGCTTCTGAGTCCTTGCCAGAGTGCAAGTGATGGTGGCTGACTCTCTTGCTCTAACAAGCCCTGAATAGATAGACCTTACTTGTTTTCATTTGATTGATCTTCATTTATTTCCACAAAAGTGTGTATGTGTGTCTGAATGCCACTCCTGAATAGAAATGTATTAAAGTCATTGTTGATAATTAAGTGGAATTTGTAGATTCTGTCTAAAGAGATAATGAGTTAAGATTAAATAAAGAGATAAAAAATAAATAAGATATGTTTTGTACAATTATAATTATTGTATTAAATATTTTCAGCTGCAAATTACCAGAAAAAAACCTCAGTTTAAAAAATGAGTGATTTTTTCCTTTGTGAGAGAGTCTACTTCTTCCCATGTGCTCATTTTAGATCGATAAGGAAAACCTTCCTCTTTATATCTTCTTCTTATGTTTCAGTTGGCCAGAAGGGTATAGACTGGGAAGAGAAATGGGACCATCCTGCTTGACTTAAACCACTTATGAGTTATGCCTCTGGTGCTGGAAGAAAAGGTCCAATTTACAGTAGCAGCAAATACAATAAAATACTCAGAAATAAATAAAAGAAATGTAGACACCTCATAAAAAGAAAAATTTTAAATTCTTTGAGGGAAAAACAGGAAGACTTGGACAAATGCAAAGGCATATTTTGTTCTTGGATATAAAGACTCGGTTTCACAAAGATATAAATTTTGTATATAATCTATACATTTAATGTAACTTTAAAGGAAATGCTAAAAGAATTCTTAACACTAGCAAACAAATTCTAATGATTAGATGGAAAAAAAGACATGAAAAAATAATAAGAAAAAAATTCTAAAATTCAAAAACTGACTTTTTCTACAAGAGGGTGGTGAGCAGTGCTGGGAATCAATTATCCCTTCACTGGGCAGAATTTGCATGACTATGGAAAATATCATTTGCGTTGCTCTTGTTTATCTATAATTTATGGAATAAAACGCTCAAAATCATGGAAAGGCTGAGATAACCTGGATAAATGAGCTAAACAAACACCCACTATTGTTTTTTTTGTCTATTTTCAAGGGTTCATGATTTTTTCTGACAGTATCCATCCACCTCTGCCTTGTAATTATAATAATTCTTAAAAAAAGAGAGAAAAGCTTATTTTGTGATTGAAATAAGCCTGACATTAGATTTGGCTTGATTATTAATTATGGGTAAAGGAAGAGTATTAATTTACTGTTTAGCTCTCTTTAAATTTGCTTTACCAAATCAAGAGCCACATGGTATTGAAGAATGACAAAATTAAGTTCTTTTTGGAAGTTTCTAAATGGAATCTTACATTGAACTTTTTAAATTTTTTTTCTTTGAAACAGAGTCTCACCCAGGCTGGAGTGCAGTGGTGCGATCTCGACTCTCTGCAACCTCCACCTCCAGGGTTCAAGCAATTCTCCTGCCTCAGCCTCCTGAGTATCTGGGATTACAGGTGTCCACTAGCATGCCTGGCTAATTTTTGTATTTTAGTAGAGACTAGGCCTTGCAAAATTCTGGGATTACAGGGGTGAGCCACCACGCCCAGCCCTCACATTGGGCTTTTAAAAGCCTCTTTTATTTGTGATCTTGAAGCTACGAAAGCAAACCTAACAAACCCCACCAGATATCACCTGTAATATCTATAAATTTGTGGAAATTTATCTCTTCTTGAGGTACCCCCCCAATACCCTAAGTCTTCTGGTTAGCCAAGAAGAGAACTTCTTCACACCTGTAAGGCCAGGGCACCCTATAAACCAAGGAATAGCTAGTTTTTCTAAGAAAGTTTTGTAGACACTAAGTAAAGTTAACCTTAGTTCTTTAGAAATGGCTTGCATAACCCAGTTAAATAAGCATCATTTTCAAATATGACACTCCAGGCCTTGGTTACATAATTTATTTGTTCAATTATATCTTGATAAGAGAGAAGAAGAAATATTATTATATCTATGCAAACACCTACATTCCCATAGGAAGTAATAAGACTTAATAAGAATTTATGATTTCTAGGGGAGGGGTGCCAGTGAAAATCATCTAAGAATGTTTTATCTCAGTTTTAAAAGTAGAGTTGGCAAATTGTTGTGAATTACAGACAGTCTAAAAGAGAAAGTGCTTTTTTATATAGCCAGAAAATATAACATTGACACAACATCAAAAAATATTCCAAACAGCCACAATACAATTTCCCTAGTCAATCTGCATATTCATATATTATTAATTCTTGTTCTGCCAGATCTTAGGTTAGTATTCTCATGAAGCCATTTGCTCCTAGACTGAAAAGTTTCCGGGACATGTTGATGTAATCCCTTGGTAGGGTCTCAAATATGTCTAAGTGATATCAGCTCATCTTTGCAATGTCTATAGTTTGAAGTAGCTTGTACTATTTTTTTCTTGATGCTGTGAGATTGTCCTTTGTTGAAGACACAAACTTCAGCCTGTAGCTTATAGCAGTGGCCTCAGGCAAGCAAAAGACTAAAATAAAAACTATCTGTAGATGACAGAGAATAAATGGTTATGGTTAATTTATTACTGATCATTTTCAAATTTGTAAAAGTTCTGATGCAGGTTCATAATAAGAATCATGCAGCTGACAAGGAAATTTGGTTGCTTTCAATGGCTTGCCAACAAAGTCAATTAAAAAACTTGCTAAGAATAACAATAAAATGTCTTTTCAAATATTTCAGCGAATATTACATTTACCTTATAAAAATGGATGACTATAATTTTTATAGATTAAAAAGTCTTAGGTCATACCATATAGTAATCATGAGACATAATATACTTAATATATCAAGAATATACTAAGAATATTAAGAAAAGAGATTCCGTAAACCTGGGGGTAGAGCCTAGACATCCGCGTGTTTTTTTCTTTTATAAAATTCTATGTGTTACACTGATGTGCATCCACAGTTGAGAATTACTGAAACCTTGAAGATGTTAGATTCAAATTAAAGAAATAAGACTGTGACCAATCAACATTTTAAATAATAAATGAAATTATCATTGATCACACTCTGCTGTTGTTGCCTAATACCATCAGGAAAAGCTCCGCCAGAATGTTGATAAATACAGGAAAACTAGGAAGAATCACTTCAAATGTTTTGTTGATGTTTCCCTTAAGAGTAAAACAAATTATGTCAAATGGGAGCATTTACATATTTTCAGGGAATTCCCATGAAACATATAACTTTTGAAATGTTTATATTAAAAACATACTGTGATGAAAATTTAACTTAGAGATGATGTCTCTTCCGATTTGACAAATATTTTTGCATGAAACTTTATATTAGAAGCATTAGAAGGAGATCAAGTAAACCTAATTATTTCTATTACTTTTTTTTTTTTAAGGCAAAAGAACAAATATTTCTGAGTTTCCAAGGTCTTTCTGGGAAGTCTCAAATAAAATGTTAGGTGCAAAAGATATCTGAAACATTTATTTATTCACTCTATTTAGGATCTGATTTTGGGATGGTTGACAGATAAAGTTTGAATTATTGATGGAGATAGGATCATGGGTGCCTGAGAAACAATACTTACTACCTGTTTAATTAAAGTGACAATAAGACATTTAAAAATAAGCACAAAGGATAACACAATGAAAAAGAACCTTAGGTCTCTGTTTCATGAGTGAGGAAACTTTTGTCAAGAACTGAAAAGTTTGAGTTTATACCCTACTTGCCAGCTAACAAGTTACCTGCCAGTTGCATGGGTGCTGGCAGAATACATAAGACTCTTGGTCAAAGGACTTTATTACAGTATGATCTTCGTGTTCATGCTGGTTTATCTTGCCCCTGCGTTCCCCAAGTTCATGGGGGCGATGAAAAGAGATCCAGTGAAAGCTGCATACACAGTTGGTTTGTGTCATAGCTGAGGATCCCTGGCTTATGGAACTTAAATATCTTACAATAAGCTGCAAGCAAACTTGCCTGAACTTTGGCCTGGAGAGAAGACCTGTCATTTGCTCCTGAGGGAGAGATGATTGCTATCTTTTAAAGCTGCTTGCTATAAAATATCCCTGAAAAGGTAGTCATGAACAAAAGGGCAATGTGCCTCTGCACACAAGATAAACAGAAACAGAAGAGACCACAGACAATTGTTCTTCAATATCTTCCTTCCTTCCCCTAGCTCTTCCTTCCTTTTCCTTCCCTTCTTCTTCTGTCCCTCCCTCCCTTCCTGGTTAGTCCCAGCTCTTCCTTCTTCTTCCTTCCTTCCTTCACCTAGCTCTTCCTTTCTTTTCCTTCCCTTCTCCCTCCCTTCCTCCCTCCCTCCCTTCTTCCTTCCTTCCTTCCTTCTTGGCTAGTCCTAGCTCTTCCTTCCTCTTCCTTCCTTCCTTGTCCTAGCCCTTCCTTCCTTCCGTCCGTCCTCCCTCCCTTCCTTCCTTCTCCTAGCTCTTCCTTTCTTTTCCTTCCCTTCTTCCTCCCATCCTCCCTCCCTCCCTCCCTTTCTTCCTGGCTAGTTCTAGCTCTTCCTACCTTCCTTTCTTCCTGCCTGCCTGCCTGCCTGCCTGCCTCCCTCCCTCCCTCCCTCCCTCCCTCCCTCCCTCTCTCCCTTTTCCTTCTTTCTTCTTTTCTTTGAGTTGGAGTCTCACTCTATTGCCCAGGCTGGAGTGCAGTGGCGTCATCTTGGCTCACTGAAACCCCTGCCTCCCAGGCTCACGCAATTCTCCTGCCTCAGCCTCTCGAGTAGCTGGGATTACAGGTGTGTGCCACTGTGTCCGGCTAATTTTCGTATTTTTGGTAGAGACAGGGTTTCACCATGTTGGCCAGGCTGGACTCGAACTCCTGACCTCAGGTGATATACCCGCGTGAGCCTCCCACAGGGCTGGGATTACAGGTGTGAGCCACGGAGCCTAGCCTCTAGCTGTTTCTGCTAGGAAGATTGAAAGAAGTGCAAATAAGGCACCAGCTCTGTGCTCAGCAGCAAGGAACGGGAGGCTGGTTTGTCCCCTTGCAATTTCTTCGTGACCACCCCTGGTACCAGTCTTCTGCAGTGTTCAGACTGTGTTCCAAAAACTTCCCTGCACCAGCGGCAGGGCTAGATTTCCCACACGGCCATGATTCATGTAGTGGCAGTTTCAAAGTCAGATCCTTTCCTTACACGCGAATTCACCCAAAGACTCATGGTATGCTGACGGGGTTCCAACG
>CAUYLG010003113.1:0-59777 GCA_963573385.1 Cacajao melanocephalus | reverse complement strand
GCATAGCATTTCACAGGTTTAAATAAAATATTGGTTGGCTGCTTGTTTGTTATTTTCATCCCTTATTCCTTCCTGTGTCCATTGTTAAGCACAATTATTGGCATAAAAGAGGTTTTTAATACCCATTTTTAGACTGCATTCTAGCCTGGGCAATAGAACAAGAATCCCATTCTCTCTCTCTCTTTCTCTTCCTCTTTCTTTCTCTCATACATTCTTTTTTTTTCTTTCTTTCACTCTTTCTTTCTTTTTTCTTTTTTCTCTTTTTCTTTCTTTCAAAAAAAAAATTCAGAGAAATTATTTTGTTGACAAAAGACTTGGCCAGTTTTCATAATGAGATTACCAGAGATAGCAAAGAATGGTGTTTTTAAAAATCTATTTAAAAAAGCATTTTTAGTAAACAGACAGGCAAGCAGTTAATTTACTAAAATTAAGAGAAGTAAAGCAATCTGATTGTATCAAGATGTTTCACATTTTCTTTGACTTGAATGACAAAACTTGCAAAGGAAATGTTGTATTTTCTGTCAACAGAGACTTCTTTAGAGAATTTTAGGAAGAACTTTCATTCCTTAGAGTGTCTTAGACAGAGGTGATGGGGCCTGGGGAGGAAACATGATAACTGAACACAAATGTATGGTCTACTCTGGAGGTCTTTGTAATACTTCAAATCAAACAATGGCCTCAGAAAATAATCAAATAAATGAATGCTTGATAAAAACAAGTTAAACAGCTAAACTGCAAGGATCCTTTCTCTTCACTTTCTGTGTGATTTAGCTTTCTAGACAGCCACGAACTTTTGGTTAATTTCCTTGAAAGACTATTTTTCTCCCCTTTGCTCCTTATTTTTCTAATGGTTATTTCCTTCTCTTACCAATATCATCTGTTGAACTCCTACTCACTCTCAAAAGACCAGTTCAAATTTTTTTTCTCTCTCTCTTTTTATTTTGAAACAGAGTTTCACTCTTGGTGCAAGTTGGAGTGCAATGGCATGACCTTGGCTCACTGCAACCTCCTCCTCCTAGGTTCAAGTGATTCTCCTGCCTCAGCCTCCCGAGTAGCTGGGATTACAGGCATATGCCACCACACCTGGCTAATTTTTTTTGTATTTTTAGTAGAGATGAGGTTTCTCCATGCTGGTCAGGGTGGTCTTGAACTCCCCACCTCAGGTGATCGGCCCACCTTGGCCTCCCAAAGTGCTGGGATTGCAGGCATGAGCCACCATGCCTGGGCCAAATGTTTTCTCTTTTATTGAGCAGTTATTGCTCTTCCTCCTCTCAACTGCCAGGCTGAACAAACCCCTCCCTTCTCTGTACTTTGAACAAACACATTGTCTTGCAACAGCTTGTATATTTTCCAATTTCCCTCCAGACCAGGGGTCAGAAACTGTGGAGTCCTAATTAGGGAAGAGGAGTCAGGCTGGTGGGACAAGGGGAAAGCAAAAAAAGAAAGCAGATAAGCAATAAATTTGCATTTCTCCATGGTCCAGGACACATATCCCTCCTGTGCGCAACTTATCACCAGACACCTCCAAGTAATCACTGCAAGTTTGGCGTTATCAGTACTGCACCAAGCCCTCTTCAGCATACAGCATAAACACTATTCTATAAAATCTCCAGCAAGCCTCTGTTGCCTTGCAGTCAGCTCCTCTTCTGCTGATTTGCTCACTGCCCTCTCACAGTGTATTTTCATACTTTCTCTAATAAATCTGTATTTCTTTATCTACAACTGTCTTGGGAAATTCTTTTACCTGTGGGCCACCAGCCCAGACTGTCATTGCTCCCTTGTGATGGAAACGATTGCACACAGGCCAAATCTGGCCTGTTGCCTTTTTTGGGGAGAGGGGAGTCTGTGAATCAAGAATGGTTTTTATATTTTTAAATGGTTGGTAAAAAAGGAGAATGAGATTTCATGACATGTTAAAAACTACAAGATTCAATTCCGTATCATCCATAGTTACTCTTGTGCTATAATGGTAGAGTTGAGTTGTTCTTGACAGTGGCCCATGAAGTATAAGGTAGTTACTGTCTGACCCTTTATAGAAAAAACTGTGCTAATACCTGCTCTGTGGGCTGCGATCATTTTGTGTGGTCATGTAGCTCACATTTATTGTTACCATACACAGAACATTGTGCTAAATAATTCATGTAGTTTACCTTGTTTAATCCCTAACAACTCTATGAGGTAGGTGCTATTATTTCCACTTACGGATGAGGAAACTGAGGCACAGAGATGTGGAGAACCTCTCCCAGAGTTTCACGAGTAGCAATTTGTAGATTTTTGATTCACATTGAGGTCTGCTTGCCTCCAGTCAATGCTCATAGCTACCACTCTATTTAGTCCCAGTATTGTCCAGGCCCATCACTGTTACCCAGGTGCTGAGGGAAGTACCTGGCAATGCCTGTGGGACAAAATTAGTTACATTTCCTCTCTATTGCCCCCAGCTGTATTGCTCTGTTTAGAGAGAGATGTGGTTTCCCTCCCAAGTCAAACATAGGCTTCCATTACTTTTGCTCGGTAGAGTGAGGGCCATAGCTCACAGATGGATTAATTAATCTATTAATGACACATGGTGGACATATCCCATGAGCTAAGCTCTGTGCTAGGGCTGAAATGTAGACGTGGAGGAGCTCAAAGTCTAGAGATATATCCTTGAATATTTGAAGAAGGCTGCAGACATCTCTGGATCCTGGGAGTCTCCATCTGGTAGGGCAGTGGAGTAGCAGATATGAGATTTCAGACATTTCACAGAGTGGCTTCATGTCAAATATTCTTCCATTGTTTTCATGAGAGACTTTATTAGTTGTATTTATGATTTAAAAAATCTAACAGCTTTATTGACATATAATGGTTATATAAAAACTGTTTAATGTATAGAATCTGAGAGTTTTGAATGTAAGAATATACCTGTGAAACCATCACCAAAATCAAAGGAGGAAACATATCCATCATCTCCAAAAGTTTCTTCCTGTCCCTCCCCACTTTTGTGGAAAGAACGCCTAACTTGAGATCTATATGTTCAAGTGCACAATACAGTATTGTAAACTATAGGCATGGTGCTGTATAGCAGGTCTCTAGAACTTCTTCATCTTGCATAAATGAAACTTTACACTCATTGTTCAATGGGTATTTATTGATGTTTTAAGGATTTTCCCCTTAAGAGGAAGATTTAGTGATGAGTCCAGATGGCACAGTTTCTGCTGGTGAAACAGTGAGGACTTTCTGCTTTCTCCACAACTTCTTCCTTTTATGCTCAGGGAGGAAAGGGCAGATGGACACTCCCCGGTCCCTTGTTACTACTTGGGTATTTACTACTACACTTGATTATGGGGATTTCTCTAATGACCAGATGTAGCATGAGGGCCAGTGGGACCGGGCTAGGAAAGGGTGGGAACATCCACTAATTAGTTGTAGGACCTTAAAACTTAAAATACTTCCTGTGTTTTCGTTCTTTACTTGTGAAATGGGGATCATAATAACTACCTTGTAGGCTTGTGAGGACTAAGTGGGATACATAAAAGGATCTTAGCACAGTCCCTTTGGCATTGTAAGTTCTCAAATATTAACTGCTACTGCTACTCATGCAGCCGTTATTCCTACCACGGTTACTACAGTATCATTTTTATTAGATTCCAGAAAGTGAGCCTTGAAAAGAGCAGGAAACATCAGGGTAGGGGCATGTGCTGCCTGTTGGAAGAATGTGCTGACTGGTAATAGAATCATTATAGAAGTCATAATGTGCTATTGGCTGGAATGTTTTTCTAGGCAAAATATTACCCAGAGATTCCTACCTGAGACCTTTTTGGTCTCCAGCTTACAGGAATTTGGTCAGGAATCAAATCATGTACTTGAAGAATAACACACATTCTTTCACTTAGTCCTCTCCAGTATATTATAAAGTGGGTTTTTTTGTTTTCATTTGAAGAAAGAGATCCAGCAGTGGTCTGTTGCTGGCCTGTGATCACTCGGCCAGCAAATGGTAGTCAGGATACAGGTGTCTCCATTTCCAAAGCTCAGGCTCTTAGCTATTATGAACTCTCTTTACTATACAATATCAAGTCGAGGGTGATAGGGACTTCCTTGTATACTAATAAAGCAAAAGTATTTAAGAAAGCAGAATATACCACTTTTAGGCAAGAAAATGCCTAAAAGAGCCTATTCCGTTTCTCATTCTGTCCCCTCTACAAGTAAAAAGAAAAGTAAGGTTCTACTCTTGTGTTTTTCTTCTGTATTCTACATCTCAACCTGAGACAGAGCAAGGAGCCGGGAGAACTAAGCAAGGGTGATGTCTAAGAGATTTGCCTAAGATGAAGGTAACAGGACTAGCAATAAGGAAAACAGATAAAAATGACTACTAATAAATCAATCGTAACAAGCTTTTCCTTGAGTGTTTACTATGTTGCAGATATTGTGCTAAACATTTTACATGTATTAGCTCATTTCATTCCTCTAACTACACCATGAGGCAGGCATTAGTACCTCCATTTTGCAGCTGAGAGAACAGGATCAGAGAGGTTGAGAAACCTGCCCACGGTGCATGGCTGCCTTGGTGTGGACACAGATGTGCTGAGTCCACAGCAGAGGCTCACAGGCACTGGCAGTAAACTTTTAGAGGCCACGTCTGAAGGTAGTGAAGTGGTGCTCCCTCCTGCCTCTTATTGGAGTTGTTTTCATAGAGTAGGTAAAAGAAATAAGGCAATCAAACAGACCTGAAACTTCTGGATAGAGTCATGGGGTTCTCCAGCTGAAATAATCTGGCCAACGGTTCTTAAAGCTGAGCATGGGCTCAAGAATTTGAATTTTCTATCAATTTCTTGGTCAGAGCTATCTAATTTGTAGGACCCAGAGCTTATACACACACACACACACACACACACACACACACACACACACACACACACACACGGAAGATGCAGGGTCCCTTATTCAAAACGCAGGAAAAATTTTCATTAAATAACATAAAAGATAAAAACTGTTTCCTATTTTCCATGATCTCTCTCAACTAGTCATGGCATTTTTTTGTTTAATGTCCTAAGAAATATTAAAATAGCAAATTATTAGTAAGCATTATACTATTCCTCTGCAGATCATACAATGCCAATTTTAAAGAGCATTTAATTTGTCTGAGGAGTCACTGAAATTATACAATTCATCATTAATAGTTCATGCATACAGATGTATCCCATTCTTACTGGAAGAGTAGAGCTGCGGCATAAAACAGACTCTGCTGTTTTTATTTCACTCCTTGATGTGGACACATTCCAGAAAAGCGCGCTTCCATTCATTTACTGATGGGTAAGGAAATACTGACAGGACAAGGAACCATAGGTTGCCTTAGCTTTCCCGTTCCTTTGTTGAGTGTAAGTTTGGGCTAATACACAAGTTAGAAAGAATATGATAGGCTTCTTTGGTGGTTCATGTTTTTTAGATGCTTTCTTTTTGTGAAAGCATTCAAAATTCTTTTTTTTTTTTTTAAGGAAAGTTCTGGTTCAAAAGAAAAGTATGACTTCTCTGGGCTGCCAGTACCCTCTCCAGTTCCCCCTCTCTTCGCAGTTTATTCGGTTATAGAAATAACACGCTTACTTTATGCTCTGAATCTTATGCATATGGAGCCACTGAAATTCTGTGCTCAGAGGGGATTGTAAATGTTATCTGTAAATGGGGCAGCAAGTACTGCAGGTATACATATTGCACTTATCTCTGCTCACACTAATTCACCATGTGTCCTGTGAATGTCCCAGTATCTCCCTGAACTTTACTTACAAATATCAAAGTATCAGGAATTTCATTGTAGCTATAGCATTGAATCAACTGTGAGGCGCTTGTGAGTATGAAGGCCTTGTGTTCAGGTGCTGATGGTGCCACTGGTCTGGGGGACCACATTATAAGAATTGTTGACTTAGATAATTACCATAATTTTCCAGTTCACTTTGAATGTATGGATTCAAAAACAGGCAACATTTTGCTTATTATCCCAACAACAAAGGCTTTTGAAGTTTTTTCAAAAGAATCAAATTGCTTCCCAAGCAAATGACTCCTACAAAATAACATTTTAATGAGTTAAAGGGCAGGAAAATAAGAAACATCTAAATTGAATTTGTTCAAAAATACATATGGTTTTCCAAAAGTAAAGGCCTGAAGCAAAATTGGAATTACGTTTTACTAAACCAAACAGTTTGGGAAAATGTTGGAAGATACTTAGCTGGACTCAAGATGCCTGAAAGCATTCCCTATTTCTAGAATTTCATTTTGGCAGGTTAGCTTCTGACCTGAGCTTATGCCACCAAAGGGTACAGGATTGCAATAGCACAGAAGAGAGGCTATTTCCAGAGTTAAGATTCTTATTTCTCATTAATTTTCTCTTACTTTTTTAGGTTAATATAATTAGCTCAAGCTATTTCTGTCTTCTTAGCAAGGAAGAATTTCCCTCTTCTTCACCCACATTTATTTTTTCTTCTTTGGTATGATCCAAGGATAAAATTTGCAAATTCCAAAGCAGACTCTCTCAGTTCTGAGGCTTATACCCTGACCGTGACAGAGTATTTTCACTCTCAGCAAATGTGAACTTTTGTTGCAGATTTGAAGCAGTTTCTGTGCAAGACTGAAGCTCACATGTGAAGCCAGCTTTGTAGAAGGATAAAGTGTTGTCGCCAATCTTCGTAAATACCATGTGAATATCCAGGTACATCACACATCTTTCAAACCCTGTCATCTGGTCTAGCTAAGGACTAGGGAGATCTAATCAGAGATTTTTGACTTGTTTTAAGCTTATGAGTGTGAAGCATTAGCAGATTTACACTTGACCAAGTTGTTTCCTCTTCTGTGGGAAAATGTTTTTCCTTCCTCTCCTTCTGTCCTTTTGCCTTTTTTTTGATTTTGCTAACACACTGCTTTAACCTGTTTTGCGATACTGTTTCTGTCAACTCTTAGGGCCCCAGTAAAGAAAATGAATGTGTGGTTCCTCATTCTATGATCTTAATTAAATATCATAGCTTTCATTGTTATGGGGTTTTTGTACTTCAGCAGTTTGGAATTGACCTGAATTAAGAGGCACAGTTTTGCCACTAAATTTGTGTGACCTTGGGTAATTTGCAACATCTCTAAACTTCACTTTTATTATGAATTGCACAGGAATACCATCACCTATCTTAGAACAAACATTCTCAAACACTGGGTTAGGTATTAAAATGGAGATTTCATACCCTACTCTCAGAGTTTGATTTAGTATGTATGCCAGAGATATTTGCTGTTCAGGCAAGCACTGTTTGGCAAGGCCAAGGGCTGTGAGGAGAAATGACTTGCATGTAACCATTTCTCCAAAGCATTTTAAAGCTGCTACCTGATCATCTTAGCTCTCTTTTCCTTTGCCATGCATTCCAGTTGTATACTAACAGGATGGAAACAGCCTGGATCCCTGAATCACTACGTGGAAGGGAGATATCATATTCAGTCATTAGACCTATGGTGGACTTTGAGTAAAGAATGAGCTTCTAAATACTAACAAACAGATATTTGAAGGGTGAATTTGTTTCTGTAGCATAAACTAGCTCATGACAAAACCAGCCACATGATACCACAAGTAGGGTGTTGCTGTGTTAGGCTGTTCTTGCATTACTGTAAAGAAATACCTGAGACCATGTAATTTTTTAAGTGTTTTAATTGGCTCACAGTTCTACAGGCTGCACAAGCATGGTGCCAACATCTGCTAGGCTTCTGGTGAGGCCTCAGGAAACTTAAAGTTAAGGTGAAGCAGGAGCAGGCACATCACATGGTGAGAACAAAAGCGAGGGAAAGAGAGCAGGGAGGTCCCAGACTTTCAAATGAGATCTCATGTGAAGTAGCTGAGCAAGAGCTCACTCATCACCAAGGGGCAAGCCCTAAGCCATTCATGAGGGATCCACTCCCATGATCCAATATCTCCTCACCAGGATCCACCTCCAACATTGGGAATCACATTTCAACATGAGATTTGGAGGAGACAAACATCCAAACAGTATCGATTACCATGGAAAAACCCCAATGTAAGTGGCTTAGGTGTCAGGTGACAGGCAGTGAGGAAACTGGTAATGGAGACTTGAAATGAGGAGCTGGTGCTAGTTAGTAGAAAAAAAAATTGTAGGAACTATCACCTGTGATAACCTAGAAGAGGAACCATTTCTAAGTTATGAGATGGCAGCTCTAGGGGAGTGTTTCAGAGGATATAAAATTGTAGTATATTTTGGCCACCGTTGGCTACAGTCGGCAAAGTACTATTTAAAAAAGATATTCGAGTCAGACATGCACACACTTGGTACAAATGAAGGAATTGGTACAAATGAAAGGCAACAGAGCCCAGAAATGTGAGGCCTTAAAAGATTGGAAAACCCATTGCATTTGGACCACAAACTGTGAGAAAGGTGATATTTTAAAAAAGCTGTGAATAACAAACGCCCAGAAATATAGATGACTCAAATGACTCAGGGCAAAGATTGGATTTGGTGTGTGACCATTAAGTTCAAAGGCATCTACAAAGAAATAAAGCAGTTTTGAAAACTGTGTCTCAAACAAAAACTGTAGATGCTACTGGTACATGAGACTAAATGGAAGCAAATATATGGGAAGTCTACTGAATTTTTGACAAAGTTGTATCTGTCTGAAAAGCAATGAACTTAAAATGACCCGTGGCCCTCAAACTTTCGTGAACAGAAAGATAGTGAGGAGGGCCTGTGCCACAACCCCCACTTCAGAGGCAGCAAGGGACAACAGTGGAAGGTTAAGAACCTCCCAGAGGGTAGAGCCAGGTGCTATGCTGTCACCAAAAGGCAGGCTAATCTTGCATTTTAACACTTTTCTGCCATGCCTAAAGTATTAAAGAGTAGTATCAACTCAATTTGTGGTCAGTGACAGACCTTCTGCCTCTCCAAGATATAAAGGTAGTTTTTTTTCAAATTGTTTGAACTGCCCCGTAACCTGTTTTATTTGTATTGCATTTGAACTGCACAAGTCTTTGTCTTTTTTTTTTGTTTTTTAAAGTTAAGATAGACTGATGCTGTGTTTGGTGGTAGTTGTAGGCTGACAGGTTAGACAAGTCTTTTTGGTATGTGGGGAAACAAATGGAATCCTGAAAAGTACATTCTTCCCATCAGAATTATTGAGAAATCAGCTTGAAAACTAGCCAGGTTACTTGGGGTTCTGGAGACCTGATGAGGGGCTGGGGCAAGGGCTCCATCTCGGGTTCGCACAATGGTTGCACGTGTCTCCACAATGGTTGCACGTGTCTCCATGCAGTGCGTGTTTAGTGAATGTCTAAATCGGTGGTGTTTTGGTGTAGGTGAGGGCCTTAGGTATTATTTAGCCTGGCCACCTACATAGGATGAGACCTGTTTCATCAGTGCTGTTAACACTTTGACAGGGCACCCACTCTTTCATGGATGACTTCCATTTATAGACAAACTGTAAATGCATGGAGCTTCAGGGAGTCTCCCTAAACCTTCTCTCCATGAGTCTAGGCCTGCACCTGTTTCAGCTCCTGTGTCTACATTTCTGAAATTAGAATCTGTCATCACTAAGTGGAAGAGCAGTCAAGAGGCGACCAAGTAGAAGGCACTCACTGCCTAGAAAATTGGAGCAGCCTCCTCTAAGCCTGTTTCAGAGCTGCGTCCCCATTGTTCAAACAGCCACCAGCCATCAGCCAACGGGTCAACAGCCAAGGCGGAATTGCATAATAGCTGATCTCCTTTGCTTGCTTTTCTTAGATGCTGTAAAGACGACTCATGCATTAGAGTAACCCTGCTTAAAATTCCCATTTTTCCCTCCATTCCTCTCCCCTTGCCTACTGCAGCTTCTTTGGTAGCTTGCTCTGCCCAAGAGAACATAGGAGACAGACAGACACACAGACACACACGCAGACAGATGATAAACTCTTCCTGGGGGTGTGAAGGTAGGCAAACCAACAAAGTAAAAGTTTATTTAAAAGGGCCCCCACAAAGCAAATAGAATTTATGATGTGATTCTATTGCGTAAAATTATAAAAATTACTGAAAAAGTGGCCCACAAATAAGAAAAGAATATAAAACTGTTGCATTCCCTCAAGCCTGGCCAAAGCATATTACCACCTATTTTGCTCATTTTTCTCCCAGTTCTGAATATAAAAGCCCGGAAAATCGGGGAGAGAAGCTCTTTGGAGCTTATCAGGGGTGGGAAGAGAAACTGAGTGGGCAGAACAAGAATTGTTTTGAGTGTGTAGGGAATGAGTGGGAACACCTCCCGCCTTTTGTCTATCACATGAGTGGAAGCACTTAAGGACAGCACATAATCGCACTGTATGTGTATCACAGCCTGAGAGTTTGCGGCAGGTGCTTCACTCTGTTTCTTAGTCCAACACTTTGAAGCAGAGTTCATTTGTATGTTCATGTATCCATCCAAATATTTTTTAGTGCAAAGCACTGTCCCTGTAAGTTATTAGTAGTCACCAATTACATGGCAGTTTTTCAGCTGGTAAGTAACACCTTTATCTCTACTGTAAAGATGATGATGATGCTGATATGTGGTATGTGTTTAATTCTGTATCAGACATTGTAAGTTTCAAATACCTATATACACATTTTGTATATATATATATATACACACACATATATGTGTGTGTGTGTGTGTGTGTATATATATATATATATATATATATATATATATATATATAAATACTTTGTGACTGGAGAGTATATATATAAACACTTTGTGACGGGAGAGCCCTAAATAAGAGGCACTCCAGGAGGAGAAACTTAAGAAACAGAAGTTAGGTTCTGGGGAGTGGTACATGGCTCTAACATTTCAATGAGAAACAAAAGTACTATAAGAATTTTATCAAGGCTCTATGAAGCTTAATACATACCCACAACTAAACTCTCTGAATCTGTACCAAAAGCTCAACTGGTTGGACAGACCTCTGTTTGTTGAGGACCCCTGTCTTACATATCTTTCGTTTCCTTCCTAATCCCTCCTAGCCTAATGTGAAACACATAGCAGATTCTTATTTGCTATAGAACTTCAGAGATGCAGGTGGCTTTAGAAACCAACACAGACCCACCCCTGAATTGTAGATGAGAAGTCAGGAACCTGCCTGGACCCTTAGAACAGCTTCCTGATTGATTTTTCAGCCTCTAGCTCCCCAAGTGCCATATAGCCCCTATATCCCTTCTAGCTTGGCTTGTGGATGTCCATCTGTCAAGTTTCAGGTGGGTGACCTTACATGAACTGACTCCCTCTTGAGCCCCAATCAAAGTTAGGTCACCCTTCTAATTCTCCATCAAAGCACTCCTTGTATAGCATTTTCCACTACTTATAATTGAGTGTTAATTTTTGTGACTATTAAAGTCTCTCTCCTAACCAAGCTGTGAGTGCCATGAAAGAGAGAATTAGTCTGTTAGTTCAACACCACATCCCAGTGCCTTGCATAGTCCCAGCACATAAGAGCTTGGTGAATATTTGTTGAATAAATAAGTGGTTGGAAGGCACACACCCGAGCTGTCTTTGTACAACACAAATCTGTTTGTCTTCCTCCTGCCTAAATTCTTTCTTTAGTTACTCATTTTTTAACAGTCAAGAAAAACATGTTTTAGCCTGATTAAAAAGAGCTACCACAGGCTGGGCGCAGTGGCTCACACCTGTACTCCCAGCACTTTGGGAGGCCAAGGCAGGCGGATCACGAGGTCAGGAGATGGAGGCCAACATGGTGAAGCCCTGTCTCTACTAAAAATACAAACAAACAAACAAACAAAATTAGCTTGGTGTGGTAGTGCATGCCTATAATCCCAGCTACTCAGGAAGCTGAGGCAGGAGAATCACTTGAACCTAGGAGGCGCAGAGATTGCAGTGAACCGAGATTGCGCCACTGCACTCTAGCCTAGTGACAGAGTGAGACTCTGTCTCAAAAGAAAAAAAAGAGCCACCACAATTTGGCTTTTTGTATAAGCTCCTCAGGTGCTTTCAGACCGCCATGCCTTTGCATATGCTGTACTGTCAGAGAAATGCTTTGCCTGCTGTTCCTGCCCAAGTGGATAAGCACCTACCCTTCCATCACCTTCTTGGTGAAGTTCAGACTCCCCGAGCGAGGGCTGCTTGATTGGTTCTTAATGTTTCCAGTGCTTTGTCAGTATTTCTGTGAGTAAAAGGGTGGCATACTGTCTTTCCAAACTTGTCCCTGAATTCATTCCACTTCCCCCAAGGCTGTTGTGAATAATGAAGTCCCCGGGGCGACATGCAGTCAATGGTTCGTCCACCACCTGCCTCTGGCAGCTCCTTGCTGCTGTCTCTCCTCTCAGATCTATCCCCTTTTATTTTCCTGGCCTTTCTTCTGATCTCCTTGTCTTTTGCAGGGTCCTCATCCCCAGATTTCTCTCTTATTATGTTAGGGGCACTGATTTCGCTCTGTTTGTTTCTTGTTTGAGAAATATGATGCCTCGGAAGAGGCAGCGGCTCACGTCGCACACCTAAAGAGACCCAGCAAGGCATTTTCTTGAATAGAAAGCTCTTTCTCCTAAGGTGGATTCTGCTTTTCCATAGCCTGCAAAAAGAAGGCAGTCAAGTTTCTGGCTTTAAATTGTAACTTTTCTCTCCTCTTTTAGATGCTTTAGAACCTAAGCAGAAGCAAGTGTCTTTCATAAAGCCACTATACTTTGACATTTCGGATTCTCAGCAGGCTTAGTAACAGCGGCTGCCCGTTCATCTCTGGGGACCACTTTTGAAGCTGACTCTGTGAATAGCTGTATAAACTCTATGAGGCTCTATAAAGAAAGGCATCATTAGGAAGGAGATGTTCTTAGAAATGTCTCTGCAATGTTTAAAACTCCAATTTCCTCATTCTGTATTCAGAACAATTGCTATTACAATATTCAGTAAGGACAAGCATTTTATTACTCCCATACTCAACAACATGGGAAAAACCAAGCCCTCCTAATGAAGACCAGGCAGCTGGGACTGCAACACTCTAGTGTTACCTCTGTTTGGGGCTTCC
The DNA here is from genome assembly GCA_963573385.1 of Cacajao melanocephalus. Taxonomy (NCBI): domain Eukaryota; kingdom Metazoa; phylum Chordata; class Mammalia; order Primates; family Pitheciidae; genus Cacajao; species Cacajao melanocephalus. Next base: position 46,795 of record CAUYLG010003113.1, on the reverse strand, counting down.
TCTATTGCTGGGGAGGCCAGATGCTTAGTTGATCAACTTTGTACCTAGTAAGTAGGATTGTGCATTTTTCCAGCTGTTTCTAGGAGAAACTGAAACAGGATTCGAGATTTTGAAAATCTGTCACCCCCTTCCAAAAACAAACAAACAGAAAACAACGCAGAAAACTTGTCTGTGGCCTCTTTTTATCATTTCCATCCTTTCTGTTGTGAAGTCCAAGGGATATGAAGCAGATAGACAAGAGAATGGGCACAGAGAACATGCGCACAGATATCATATGGGTAAATTCTCCTAACCAAACAAACAAAAACCACGCTTTAATTAATTCAGTTATGTTTAGCTCTAGTGCTTTACCGAAACAGAGCCATTGAGAAAATGTGACATGATAACACTTAGTGAAACTTCTGATTATATAAAAATCCTTAAAACAAGATTAACAATGGATAATACTACCTTACATTTATATAACACTTTGCATATTTTAAAAATGTTTCATAACCAGTGAAAGACTGAATCTCACATTACTTGAGAAAAGAAAGAAGGGAGGCTGTTTCCATTACAATTTATGGATAAAGAAGTAGTTTTGGGGTCCAAGGTCATACGATAAATTAGAAGACCCTCTCTGTGGCAATTAGGGTTATTTTTAAAATTGTCAACAGATACTAGAGAGTTATTTTTTGAACTGATCTACTATCTTATATTCCATCCAGATAAATAAACTAAGGAAAAATAAATCAGTCGAAGAAGAGAAAAAGAATATTTCTGTTTCTCTTGCAATGCATTAAGTGTAGCTGGAGTCATGAGAATCTGAAGATGCAAAATCTGAAATTAGCCAGTATTAGAAACTCTACCAACTTAAATTGATAAGATTTAAACAAACAGCAAAATACATTTTTTGAGTGTTTTTATGTTAGTATGCCAATTTTGATCTGTATAGAACAATGGACATTTATGTTGCACTTACATATAAATTTAACCTCATTTTTTGTGACTGACAAATCCACTTTCATGGAAAGAGACTTTTGGAGGACAAAAAAAAAAAAAAAAAAAAAAAAAAAAGGAGCCAGAGAAGCCCACAAAAGACTTTTACACCAAGTCTAAGACCACAAAAAGGCCTTTCAAAAGACTTGTATTACCCAATTCAGGGCATGGGCAAGGATGTATAGGAGACACACTTAGCTTTGAAGACAAAGTGTTTCAAATGAATGGTATTATCGTAATCTATGATTAGCTATTGGGTAAAAATTAGGCCCACTTAATTATAGACAGATAAGGGATATGTACATTTCAGCATTCTATATATGACTCAGAGATTTATGGGAAACCAGTTCCTCAAGCTTTTAATATTAGTGAACAATAGCTATCTTACATCTAAATCAGTCACTTATTTTTTATGCACACATTTACCCAGTCCCAACAACAAAAAGACATTTTTTCAGTTATCCTCTCAACTTGAATTCTATCTAAAATCCTTAGTACCTGAGGTTGAAAGCCTCAGGTACAAAGTCATCCTCCTTGCTAAAATTAAGCTGTCTCTGTATACACAAAAGGTGACAGCTGAAATGCACTCTGGGTCTCTGCTAATAGATCCCCCATTTAGACGTTGGGCAACAGAAGGCAGGGTGTGTTGACCAGGGGTCTTTTGGCTCTGGAATCTCCTGTCTGTCTTGGTCTGTCAGAGCTCTACTTACCACCTTTCTGGGCTTGGTGCCAACCTTGTATTTTTAGACAAACAGAGTAGTACTCTGAAGTTGGAATTCTAAAAGTGTGCCTTTTTTTTTCTTAAAAAATTGTTTTCTTCAGAGCTGGTACTAGTTGTTCTCAATCACTTAAATTAATGTGTTTTATCACCTTAAACTAATTATTTATTTGATTTCTCCAATTTTTAAAATTATGCCTGTTGCAACATGCTCTGGGCATGAGTACAGAAAATGAACACATTAATTATAGTAAAACATTCAAGGGTTGAAACAAATGAAAAGAAGAGACAGTTCACACAGGCCACTCAACATCTGGCACACACATACATACATACAGTGCCTCCTTCCCATCTCAAATGCACCTGTATACTCTCTACTACCTGCCTGTTGGGAGCTGGCTCTGCTTATAACACTTTGGTGAGAACAGGGAAGAAAATGATGGTATCGTGGCAGTGTTCTTGTATTCTCCTCACAGCACTGGCTGTCGCCTCTGCTACCCTCTGAAATGCCTTATATCACCTCTCAGAACATTTTTAGTTTCACACCACAAATAAGACGAACATTAATTATAGGTTGGAAAAGGGATTGCAATGCTGTGGTGGCACATTCCATTTTAATAGAGTCGGAGGGAATGTCCTCTGCACCTCCAAGCATGCTGTTATTGTTGAATATTCCTTTTTTTTTCCGTGTTATTTTTTTTCTTTGCTTTTGTTATGACTTTTAATTTATACCACTTTAAGATCTTAAAATCGTGTGAGTGAATGTGGAGATAACATATTGTATGAAAAGGAATATATCTTTAAAAAAGTTTTTGACACATTAGAACCTTAATTGTAATCCAGTATGATGGAGCGAGGATCAAACTGCTTGACCTGTGATCTGATCAGTCAAGTGATTTATCTGGAAAGACTTGCTTTAGGTACAAAAGGTGATTTCCCTCTTAGACTTACATCCTTTACTTTCTAATTTGCTATTTAATTTGGATAGGCTTTTTCATGATTTTACATGTGCTGTTGAATATCTTCAAAACTGAATGGGTTCACTTTCAAAACAGTAAAATATAAATTTGTTCTTTTAACACTCAGCCTCACCACATTAATAGCATCACATTTTATGTTATTTAATATGGCTTTTAAAACTTACATTAGTAATGTGCTAATGAGACCCTACAGTGCCTAATTCATTACAGAAGATGCAATAAAGGCTAATGTGAGTAGAGCTTCCTTGGCAACCAGGAATCGGATTTTTTTCTAATGTAAGAAAACTGGTCAATTTTCTACTCTATTGATGTTTGCCATTACAGTAATGAAGCAGGTTACATTTTCTTTGTAATAAGATGATTAATTTGGTTATTGACTTTCTGTTTCAATTTCATCTTTCATTTTAAATGATTTGAAAACACAGGTTCTGTATTTTTCTGCTACATGCATGGGTCAGATGTAAAACATTTATTCTATTTGGTTCCCAACTTTAATATAGGAAAGGAATTTTTGTGTCATCCTACTTAGAAGCCGTTACACAGATAAAATTATCAATTGAGATTAATAGCTTAGAATGTCACACAATACAAAGGGAAATTGTGTATTCATCTCAAAACTTGAATTTGAATATGGAATCATACAGATAAGAAAAAATCTGAGACAGCAGGAGAGCAAAAAATCATCTTTTTGTGTGAGTCACTTTCTCTTGAGACCAGACTCTACATTTTGGAGGCAGATTGTTTTTTTCAAGCCAGTTTACTTTATGGAGATGGGAGAGTGTAGAACTTCAAAATGCCAACACACATGACCTTCTTATTATATGGATTTGTACAGTTTTCTGAATGTAGGTCTTATGACTTCCATAAGTTGAAGGCTCCTTGAGGACAGACGGCATATTTTACGTATCGTTGTATGATACCTAGCAAAGAGCCCTGCACGAAGTAGTTGAACAACAAATGTCTTGTTAAATAAAGTATCATGAGAGGCATAGACAAGAGAGAGATAGGGAATGAGGTAAGAGGTTCCAAGGACATGTCTATAAGTAGCTACTTATATGTGTTGTACACTTTATTTTTATTGGAAGACCCTCCCCTCTCTGAATCCAAATGGTCATCTACTCAGGTCTATGGGATACAACCATTCCCCTATTACTTGGCTTAACATTCCTTCCTACAGAACCACTACAGGAATAAATCAGGGATAGTCAAGAGGAGTCATTCCATATATCGAACAGTTATGTTGAATTGGTTGTGATCCCTTGGGCTTGTGTATGGAGAAAGAAGTTCAGACTATTCCTGGGCCCAGTGAAAAAGACAGAAAAGATGGCCATCTATGAGCTGGATAATCAAGACCGTTCTGTCTGCCTGGTAGCATGACTCTTCTCCAAGACTCACCCCTCATCCCTCTTTCAAAGCCTTGATCAAATTCTACTTCTTCAAGGTGGCTTTTCAGATCCCCACCCTCAAGCTAGCACCCTCTCTTTCCTGCTCATATAGCATATTATTCTAGCCTTTATTCTGGTATTTCTCATAGTCTCCTCATCCATCCATCTCACTCTATCTACCTAATTTTTCATGTCAGTTCCACTACAGTAGTTTCTTGTGGGGAGACAGGGATAATCTCTTTCACTTTTCTGTCCCCTATGTGCCCAGCATAAATGGGCTTTACTTATAGGATACACTTCATAAATGACAATGAAGGAAATGGAACAACAGGCTGATTGATGGAAGGTCACCCAAAAGATCGTTACAGTGATGAAAGAACTGATGATATGTTAGAGAAGTAGAAAGTTCTGTCACTGCAGATTGACCCTGATCTACAGCTAGGGAAGAACTATATGGGATTCCACAGACTACAGGTATCAATGGCACAAGCTCATTCTTGAATTTTTGCCAGTTCAAGAAGAGACTGAGTCATCTAATGCTCTAAATGTCACTTTACTTCATGTTCTGTCAATGCAGAGGGTAACTCAGAGTGGCCAGTTCCACTCAACCATCCAAGAAACAAAAGAAGAATAGTAGACATTAAAAAAAAAAAGGGCAATGTTCTGCACTCCACAGGTCTGTGACATTAGCCGAATTACTTAACCTCTATAAGCCTTAATTTCTTCTTCCTGTGCAACATGGAGATGACGGTATCTATTTATAGGCAAAAGTTGAGACAATCTATGCAAAATTCTTGGCATGGTATGCTCAAAGAACATTAATTAAATTATGAAGATGATTGCATCCACTATTTCCTTTTCCCTTCTTGGCCATTTCATTTCTATTCATATAATTTTGCTCTATATATACATTGCTTTACTGTGTATGAGAAAAAGGACTGTCCATTAGTGGAACTATAGCTTGAGGTTTCTTTAATTCTCTTTTTTTTTTTTTTTTTTTTTTTTGAGATGGAGTCTTTCTCTGTTGCCCAGGCTGGAGTGCAGTGGTGAAATCTCAGCTCACTGCAACCTCTGCCTTCTGGGTTCAAGCGATCCTCCCACCTCAGCCTCCCAGGCAGCTGGGACTACAGGCATGTGACACCACGCCTGGCTAATATTTTGTATTTTTTTTTGTAGAGACTGGGTTTTGTCATGTTGCTCAAGCTGGTCTGGAACTCCTGACCTCAAGGTGATACACCTGCCTTGGACTCCCATAGTGCTGGGATTACAGGTATAAGCCACCATGCCTGGCTTGTTTTTAATTCTCTACCACCTTGCCCTGAAGTTTTAAAACCACCATGGAGCATCACTGGAATGAAAATGGGGACCATGTGACTTATTTTGCTCTCCAAAGAAAACTTGTTTACTGATTACACACAGAACGGTTGGCATAATTGTATCCTTCAATTCATTGATGCATATGAGTCAGTGATGTTGGGATAAATGTCTTTGGATACACGTTACACAGTGCTCTCAGACGTTTATGTTCCTTCCCACTCCCTAACCTAATCCTAAAACATTAGCTATCTAGACGAGAGTGTAAACCAGAACCTCATATTTGCTCTTAGGACTCTTTCCAATCATTTTCACATGCGATTATCTTTGTGTGTACATAGAGTGGCCATCTTTGTTTGCAATGAAGATGCGAAAGCCCAAAGGTTGGCTAATGTCACCATGGAAACCAATCTAATTAACGGTCAGGTCTGTACCAAGAATAATTCTAGAGATTGCAGTTGCTTCAGAGACGGAAGGAGTAGGAGTTTTTCTCAGAGGGATGCAGGTCTCTCTGTGGTCACTTAGTTGGGTTGATTCTTGCATAGTGTTAATGAGCATATGGAAAGATAACAAAAGCAGCTAACACTTATTGAATACTAATGTCTAAAGTGGTGTGCCAAGTATTTTACATGCATTATCTCTAATCCTTATCACAAGTCTATGAGGTAGGTACTATTATTAGCCTCACTTTCTAGATGAGAAAATAGTCTCGGACAAGTAATTTGTCTAAGGACATTCAACTAACAAGTGGCAAAGGATGAGACTTAAATTTAAGTCTTCCTGACTCCTAAGTTCATATATATATATATATATATATATATATATATAAATTTTTTTTGAGTCTTGCTCTACTGCCCAGGCTGGAGTGCAGTGGCACGATCTAGGCTCACTGAAACATCCACTTCCTGGGTTCAAGTGATTCTCCTGCCTCAGCCTCCAGAGTAGCTAGGATTACAGGTGTGCACCACCACGCCTCGCTAATTTTTGTATTTTTAGTAGAGACAGGGTTTCACCATGTTGGTCAGGCTGGTCTCGAACTGCTGACCTTGCAATCCACCCTCCTTGGCCTCCCAAAGTGCTGGGATTACAGGCATGAGCCACCGCGCCTGGCCCTAAATTTATATTCTTAACTAACACAGACACTGCTTCTGTCTCTTAGTCACTGAACATTGACTCTTTCTGTTTCATGACCAGATCTTATACTCTAATTTTGTCCCTGCTTTTGAAGAAATGAGGGTGGGAGGCAGTGGGATGGAGAAGATAGGGAGAGGAAGAGGTGGGAGAGGGAAGGACGGCTCATTCAGTGATTGTGTGCCATCTATATTCGTTCATCCTACTATATGCCACGCAACACACTAGATGCCAGGTCACAGCTGTGATGGAAATGAACTTTCTTGTTCTCATGAGGCTAAATGCCCCAGGGTTCTGCACCTGCTTCTCCCGGTCAGTCACATGTGTGTGAGCTTTTGAGGGGATGAGGATGCCAGGTTGTGGTATCACTCACATCTTTCTCTAGCTAAGTGGATGTGAGAAAACTCCCCAACAATCAAGAGCAGCTCAGAAAATGTTCATGGAAATATATAACTGTTTCTGTTAAAGCCAATCTTGATGCCTCTGTTTTGACTTCGGGTACGTATAATATACTATCTACTCTCTTCCCTCCGTGTGAGGCAGATTATATTGTAGCCCTGAAGTTGTGTGTGGCTGGAGTGAAGCAGCAGGCACAACATTCTGCTGTTGGCTGGTAACTGTTTCCAATAACAGACAGGCTGCATCAGTGCAGGGTTTGGAACGCAAGGCAGGACATAGCTAGGGGCCTCCTTGTTTTCTGTCACTGAGGGTGGAGGAGGCCCTAAGGCAAGGCCTGGGTGGTCCTCTCTTCTTAAGAACTCTTCTAATGAATCTCAGAGTTGTCCTGGGAATTAGTTCTACCCTCGTACTATCCGTGGTAGGATTGATTTCCTTAATAGTCAGTGACTGCCAGTCATTAAGATCTCTGGGACAGGGAAGAACGGGGACAACCACAGACCTCCTCCCCTCAAAATATGTTCAGTGATTGTGACCCACTGCATCATCTGGCCCCAAAGAGCAATTTTCCAAATATTTCTCCTCAACATCTCTGTCAAACTAAAATGTCAATTTTTTTTTAAAGCCCTGAGTAAAGGATAAAAAGTTTCATAATGGGATTTGAAAGCCTGGGCAATCATATTATTTAAAAAAAAAAAAATTGGCTGCCAAGCAGCTTGCTCAAATGACACCAGGCATATTGCCTAGTGAACTTTAGATGAATAGGCATTGGAGTCTGTCTGGGCCTGATTTGCAGAGACTTCTTAAAGAAGGGAATCTGCTGTGGGCATGCAAACTACAAGACTGAGTTGTGCATGGTTAGCTTTAGGGAAGGCTCCTTCCCGGGGAGTTTGGAAGGTGGTCTTTATCAGCCTGCCAAGATAGCTGTGTGGAGTCACACCCACCATTTCTTCTTCCAAAGAGACAGATGAATAGACTCCACTATGACCAATGCAATATGGTGAACAGATGTTTGCCCCGCACAGACGAAATGAGTTGGCATTCCAGAGATTTAAAGGTAGGAGAAGGTGTCTTGGGAACAGTATTCCCAATATTATGATCCCAATTGTAACTCATTGCTATCACTCCAGGATGGGTGGTGGGGGCGTGGGGGTGGAATACAGTTCTGTGCCAACCACTAGTAGCTCCTCCAGTTCAAAATCCAGATCCAAGAGAATGTAATTAGTGAAATGATAGTTACATGTAGCTCTAGGAGCCTCTGTCACCTTCACCTGGGCTGACTGTGACATTGCTAGTACATTTAACCCTTCATTTACATTTACTCATCCACGCTCTACCCTGACTCACATCCTTTGTTTCCGTAATAAACTTTTAGCAACCACTGACATTCACCTTTCTCCGAGCTCACCTTTTCCCCAAATTGATCCCATCAACCTGTGAGGTGGCCAAAGCCTTTTGCCTAGTGTTTGAGTCAGCTGAATATACAGAGGCCTGAACCTATGCCAGTGCATCTTTATTATATTTGTAGTACACCTGCTCTTTGTTTATCAGCTGTCTGTATACATGTAAGAAAACTCTGCATTCTTCTTACTTGAGTGGCATCAGTGAATAGTGTCTTTTGTTACCGCCTAGGGTGAGCCAAGAACATTACTTATAGTGAATCAGGAACCACCTTTGTTGATGCCACAAAATCCAGTGTGTCTCTTTTTCAAGAATGCACCTCACTTCAAGCAATCTTAATATATGAAAATTTAGATTTTGGTAAGAAAATTCACGTTTCACATAGCTCTTCAGGAACTCACTTGGATACATAGAGCAGTGATTCTCAAGGAGGTTGATCACACCTCCTCAGAGATGCTTTAAAAATTTGTGGTAGCATTTTTGCTAGTCTGAATGATTGAAGTGATGTGACTGGCACTTAGTGAGCGGGGCTCAGGGAGGCTAGGTAAGATAGTCTTATACAACAAAGAACTGTCCCAGCAGACATCCTAGAGTCTCAAACTCAACTCTTTTAGACATAATCACAAAATATTTTATACAGTATTTTAATAAGGTCTAAGTTTTTCAGGAATGCAACTACTTTATAAATCAAAGGAGATTATATTTGATTTGTCTGAAACTTTACCAAGAGGTTTTCATCATTTGGGGAAAAATGTTACATCATGGACAGCGATACAATGAGTGGTCTCTGAGAGTCCAGAGTAACACAGCTACGTTCATCTGTGCATTTATGGTAATACTATCAGTATTAGTAACAGCAACACCCATGGTAATAAACTGCATCTTTGTTTTTTTTTTTTTTAGATGGAATCTTGCTCTGTTGCCTAGGCTGGAGTGCAGTGGCATCATCTCAGCTCATTGAAACCTCTGCCTGCCACGTTTAATTGATTCTCCTGCCTCAGCCTCCCAAGTAGCTGGGATTACAAGTGCATGCCACCATGCCTGGCTAATTTTTGTATTTTTAGTAAAAACAGGGTTTCATCATATTGGGCAATCTGGTCTTGAACTCCTGACCTCATGATCCACCTACCTCAGCCTCCCAAAGTGCTGGGACTACAGGCATGAGCCACCGTACCCAGCCTAAACTGTATCTTTTAAAAAATGTCTTCTAGTGTTGTCATTCCTGAGGTTTTTACTGATGAAACGTGTTATTTTATTACAAATTACTTTAATCTCTCTTTCATATTATATGTAGAGTATTTATTTTAAAAATTTTGTATTGGTTATATAATCTATAAATTTCTAGATAGGATTGTAAAGAAACTGTCATTACCCTTTATATATACAAAGAGGGCTTTGGGTTTTATGGAGATGAGAACCATTGGCGTAAAGCAACATCTGTCTACTATTCGGATGAAAAGATTTTCCATTTGCACAAATAAAAGTGATTTCCTCTGTGCTAGATGAGAACAGTGGGGCCAAGATTTTCAACCTAAGTTGTGTTATGGAAAGTCTGGAAAATGTGCTCTATTTAACAGGACTTTGATTTAGTCAGCCACTGATCAAATAATCCCTTCTATGCCTAGCTTATTTTCATTCCAATATTTATTGATTCTATCACCGTGCTGGATATTGTGAGGATTAAAAAACTCAGGGCCCTGACAATCTGGAAGCATAGACTGCCCTCTCTTGGAAGGCAGTCTGCATGAAGAAGGGCATACTTCACAAACTTGACACCCACAACTTTGACACCCAGGACGTCAAATGATGTTTCTTTTGATGGAAATTCTGAAATGCCCCTGAATCTTACAATACCATCAAGGTAGTTAAAATGCAATGCTAGGGTTCTCTAAATCACAGATGTCAGGTGGCCAATAAGAACTATATGTTCTAAAGGAGCAGAGGAGTGAATTGACTGAGAGGAGTGGGAGGAGGATGGGCTTTGGAGTTGGGTAGATCTGGGTCCATATCTTGGCTCTACCACTTATGGTCTCACCTTGGGAAGGCTCAATTTCCTCCTCCCTAAAATGGTCATAATACCATCCGTATCACTAAACTGATTTGAGGACTAAATTAAGTCATAAACATAAAGCCATGAGTAAAACACTCCACATATAAAATGTATTAACAATAAATAATAATAAATAAATAATAAAATGCAGACAAAATGCATGAATCACCATCATCCCCCTTTCCTTGAGAACCCTTAGATAAATCCTAGGACCTGAGAATCAAAAGTGACCTTAAAAATGATCTATTTAAATGCTCCATTAAACCACATAAATCCTCCTCTGTAGATTGTGAATGAAAAACTTCAAGCCTGCATGTTTTCTTCTCTTGATCAGTGGTAGCTAATTCTATTTTGGTTACCTAAGTATCTTAAGAGTTGTAGAAAAATATGAAAACATTTTAAGTTTAATTTATTGAAAATTACAATAAATTCCTCCCCTCTCTGACCATCTTCCTCCATCTGCCTAACCAAACAACATAGAGTCATATAAACAGAGTAAATGGCCAGCTCAGATGTGATAGCTACTGTTATCCATTTCTCTTTTAATGTTTTAGTGCTCAGCATGTTAAGGCAAATTGCTACATAGATTATCCCCCAATTCTTCTGTGTATTCTAGCTTGAAGTAACAAAGAATCAAATAGAAGAAATAAATTCTTTGCCATAAATATAATTTACAGTACAATTCTTCTAAGATGCCTCAAAGGCCACCCTAAACAGATGGGTATTAGATGGTATTGAATGTGTGGGTCAAAGCAGCTTTCACTGGATAGGCCCTTGATAGCTTTACCTGCTTCCTGACAGAGGCCCTGCTTACAGATTATTTCCTCCTTTCCTTAATTAAACACTGTGAATTTTGTCTTGAGCATAATCAACGACATTAGGGGTCTCTAGCATTCTTCCACCTAAGCTTATGGCTTGTTGGCATAGACTCTATCTCCAATGTCCCTCTAACTACAATCAACTTTCTTTCTGTAACTAGGCCTTCCTGAAAATACAGTCATCAATAGGAAAATTGCCTCTCAGAAAGGAAAGACACAGCGTAATAAAATGGAAGGCAATGTATATCCACAGACTGGGTTTCAAATGAGATTCTATGACCTAATGTTTCTCTGGGAATAATTAATTCATCAGTTTCTGCATAGTTTTCTCATTTCTAAAACGGGGGTAATTCCTGCTTTACATTTATTTATTCATTTAGGTATGGAGTCTCACACTGTAGCCTGGGCTGGAGTATGATGGTGCCATCTTGGTTCACTGCAACCTCTGCCCCCGCCCGGGTTCAAGTGATTCTCCTGCCTCAGCCTCCTGAGTAGCTGGGATTACAGGTGCACACCACTATGCCTGGCTAACTTTTTGTATTTTTAGTACAGACCAAGTTCCACCATGTTGGCCAGGCTGGTCTTGAACTCCTGACCTCGTGATCCGCCCACCTCAGCCTACAAAAGTGCTAGGATTACAGGCATGAGCCACCGCACCTGGCCTTCATGCCTTACCTTTATTATAAGGTCTGTGAAAGGGTGCACTATACCACATAATGCTTAAAAAAAAAATTGTAAAATGTTAAAGATGATAGAATAAAGGTGGAAAAAATCCAAGATAGGAAAACATTTCCTAACCTTAGGAAAACATGAGAAACCTATGTCATTCTTGAGTGATGTCCTCTAGACATTCCTTGAGTTAAAATTTACACATTATAATAACACAGCCACTCCAAGCTTCTTATGTGTGCTGTTTGCATACTACATCTTCTTTCATCCATTTACTTTCAGGCCATATCTGTCTTCATATTTAAAGCATATCTCTTACAGACAGCATGTTGTCATGTTTTATTTCTCCATTTTGAAAATCTCTGCCTTTTAATTGTTCAGTCCTTTAATGTTTAATATAATTCTTGTTATGGTTGGTTGAATCTATGATTTTATCTCATTTTCTACTTGTCTCTCGTTTTCTATTCCTTTTTCTTCCCTTCCTGACCTTTTGAATTATTTAAATAATTTTTAGAAATATATTTTCTTTATTGGCTTTGAAGCTGTATTTCTTTCTTATTTTCTTGTGGCAGCTCGGGCATTACAACATACATCCTTAACCCTCTACTGTCTATGTCCAGTTAATATTTTACCACTTCATGTAACTCATAGAAGCCTTGTACCCATATAGGCCCATATCCACCCTTCCTTCTTTATGCTACAGTGGTTATTTGTATCACATCTGAATACCTTAAAAACCTAAGACCATGTTGTAATTTTCACTTTAAACATTTACAGGGTTTGTAAATAAATTAAGAGAAAGAGGCCATGATTTAAAAGTAGTCTTTTGTATTTTTCCAGATATTTACCACTTTTAGTGCTCTTTAATCTTTTCTGAGGATCTGTTTCCATCCAGTATCATTTCCTTTCATCCGGGAGAACTTCCTGCAACATATCTTGCAGTTCAGGTCTGATGGTGAAAACTCACTTTCGTTTTGTTCTATGTAAAAATGTCATAATTTAGTCTTCATTTTGCAGGATGTATTTTCTGGGTAATAAATTCTGGTTTGACAATTTTTTATTATCTTTTAGCACTTTAGAACTATTACTCCATTCTCTTTCAGCCTCCCTAGTTTCTGCTGAGAAACTGACCATTAATCAGGTTACTGTTGACTTGTATAGGATGTGTCATTTTTCTCTTTCTGCTTTCAAGATTAACTTTTTGTCTTTGGATTTCAACAGTGTGACTAGATGAGCTGTGGTGAGGGCTTCTTTATGTTTATTCTGCTTGGTTTTCATTCATCATAATGTACCTGTACGTTTTAGTCTTTCATCAAATTTGGTGTTTGTTGGTCATTAATTGTTCAAGTACTTTCTTTGCTCCATTCTCTCCCCTCTCTCCTTTTAGGATTTTGTTTGCATGCATATGAACTATTTGAAATTATCTGATGGATCTCTGAGGCTTCATTTTTTAAGTCATCCTTTTTTTCTCTCTCTGTCTCTGTTACTCATGTTGGATAATTTCTATTGATTTATCTTCAAATTGACTTGCGCTTTTCTTTCACATTTTCATTCATCTCTTAAGTCCACCTGGTGACTTTCTTATTTCAAATACTGTATTTTTCAGGTCTAGACTTTTCATTTGGTTCTTTTTTAATTGTTTCTGTTTCTTCGAGGAGATTTCCTGTCTTTTCACTCATCATGTACATTATTTAGAGTATCATAATAACAATGTTAAAATCTTTGTCTTTTAGTTCCAAAATCTGGTTCATTCTGGGGTCAGACCCTATGGATTTTATTATCTCTTGAGAACATGCCCCATTTTCTTGGTTCTTTGTATGCTGGGAAATTTTGGATTATGTTTTCTAGACTTCAAGTTATGTGGAGTGAATATTAACTAGAGGAAATTCTGGATGCTGTTACCTTCCTTTGATAAGCGTTTCTTTCATTTTAGCTGCTAATTATCGTAGGGACTTCAGCTTCAAACCGTTTGTTGGGTGGCAGCTGTGATCTCAGTTGAGCTCTTTTGTCTTTCAGCCCATATCTGTCTTTATATTTACAGACTCAAAGTTAGCTGCTTTGAGTCTGTACCCTGCAGACATAGTTTGTCAGATATATAGGTAGACAGAATTTGGGGATGCTCTCTCTAGATCTTTCTTTCTGGTGATTTCGTCACATTTTTCACTGTGTTCTGAAAGACTGTTTTGTTTCACAAGCACTCTCGCTGCCTTGAGTACACTATACCTCCTGCACTTAGCCTCAAGCTGTAAGTTGTGAAGATGGTAACCTAACATATATAGCTCCCTGTCCACCCTTTCCCAAGTATCTACTCTCTGCTCCAGCTTGCCTTCTTGGTCTACTTTCCATTATTTACAGCCTTTTGTATTACGTCTAGGATTGAAGTTGTTCTCTGTGGGAAAGTTATATGGTAAGGTCTTATTCTATCACTCCCAGAAGCAGAAGACACCTCACCACTCATTATGAATGTGGAAAGCTGGGACACTTCAGGATGCCCCACTATTGAGAGAAAATTGAGAATGCATGAGAATTGCTTCAAACCCAAGCCATTCTCTTAAAATATATCAATTAGCATTTTTCTCTTCGATGAGCAGTATCATGACCATTTAAAGATGACTTATTTCATCCTCATTTACCAGACACAAAGCTGTAAAAGAAATGTTATTTTAATTTGATAGGGTTTGGTTCTCAGAAATTCATCTGGCTTTTGGACCCGTTTCCCAAAATGATCCATAATTTACTTCAAAACTACGTGATTGTTTGAGCCTTCCAATTCTGTTTCCCTACAGATGTCCAGTCTGAAGTTTCCAAGAGGTGCATAAAAGAAGGCTTAAGCTAGTTCAAATTATGGGTTCAGTTCATACAGTCTACCCCTGCCCTGCCCCTCTCCTTTTCTTCTTAATGAGATTTACAGGAACACCACAACTTCATGGCTGAAGGTTCTATGCCTGCTGGTTATTTCCCCTCTAAAGCCACAGTCTTCAATGACATTATAATAATTTCCACAGTTGCTAACTTGTGTGTTGCAAGCTGAGAAGTAATACATTCAGATGAAAAATGTATAACAGGAGGAGATGAGCTACTGGGAAATAACCTGTTTCTAATCACATAAGCATCGTTTGTAATAAGACACAAAGGATATAAAATATTAAAGTTATAAATGAATAGAAACTTTTCTCTGCCAATTTTTCATTTGGCCTCTGCATTTCTTTTAACACTATTGACTTTTCTATTAAGTGTGCTCTTTGGTAGGTCAAACAGGCAATTGCTAGGCAGCTACAGCACGAAGTCTATTTTATTTGCTTGTCAGCAACTTCAGTGTCTATTTAGATTAGTACAATCTTAATTATGTTAAAAAAAAGTATGGAAACAAGATTAGAAGTTTGTTGAAATGTTAAAGCTGTTATCTCTGAATAGATGGGGTTAAAGGAAGAAACTGAAGCTTTTATTATCTCTTTACTGGCAGGAAAACAGATTTGAGCTCATGATCCTTGGACCAATGTCAGGATCAGCGCCATCCAAATAAAAGGGTACTAAATCAGAGTTAGGGTGTAGACTGTGGGGAGATAGATTTACCAAGACCCTGTAGGGCTGGAAAGAAAGATTCCAAACAGGAACATATCAGCACTAAATTTACTTTTTCTAGCATGAACTTTCAATCTCCACCACACTTTTCTTCTCTCCCCTTCTCATCCTTACAAGTTGATAACCTTTCAGAATGTATTAGCATTTGAGAAGGGTTTCAGAAGAAAACAGAGGCACGGCTGTTCTGAAGGGCTCTGAAGACATAGCAGTGAACAAGGCAGAGAGATCCCTGCTCCCCTGAGATTATGTTCTAGTGGGGGTAGTTTATATCTAAACATAAACACGTAGAGACACAAAACAATCTCAGATAATATTAATTCCTCAGTATAAAACAGACTGGGGGATATAACAAAGTTCAACAGATGGGGGTGGAGATGAATGATTAGTTTAGAAAAGGTGATCATGGAGGTTTATGTGAGGTGGTGACATTTAAGTTAATATAAAATTACGAGAAGGAACCAGCCTCATTAAGTTTGAAGAACACAAATTAAATCAATGGTGTGTTTTACAACAGATGCTGTCATAGAAGCAAGAAAAAAATGTCTATGTTTACTTGCCTCAAGGAAATAAGCCAAAATATCTACAGTAGCTACCTCTGGATGCAGACTAAAATTTGGAAGTCCACTTGCCACTGTAGAGTTTTCCATATTTTTAATAATGAGAAAAATACCTAAAAACTCAAGACATATCCAGACAGGGATACAAAACCCACAGCAAAAGCAACATTATATCACTGTGAGCAACATTTAAGCAGTGCTAAATAATTATGCTTTGGAGATGGTACAGCTGTTCCCAAACAGAAAGCATGACCGGCCAGGCATGGTGGCCTACACCTGTAATCCCAGCACTTTGGGAGGCCGAGGCAGGTGGATCACCTGAGGTCAGGAGTTTGAGATCAGCCTGGGCAATGTGGGGAAACCCCATCTCTACTAAAATATACAAAAATTAGCCAGGTGTGGTGGCACATAACTGTAATCCCAGCTACTCAAGAGGCTGCGGTGGGAAAATAGCTTGAACCTGGGAGGCGGAGCTTGCAGTGAGCCGTGATCATGCCATTGCACTCCAGGCTGGGCGACACAGCAAGACTCCATCTCAAAAAACAAAAATCAAAACAAAACAAAACAAAGCAAAAAAAAAAAACAGAAAGCATGACAAATGGAACTCTAGTGTTTGGGGAAAAGGCAGTGAGGTCAAATGGGCACAAAGGACTCTATGCTTCATCCAGGTCTTATTCATGCCTCCAGGGATTGCTGCCGCTACAGTGAGACCTCTGATGGAAAATGCTGCTTTCTTGAGGGTCCTTGCTTTAGAGAATTCCGTTCTCAACACAGAGAGGAGAGAGAGATAGGGTGCTGCCAGAGGAAAACGGATTGGGAGAAGAGGCTTAGCGATAAAGAACTTGGTCACATTTTAGTTTCATGACAAGTGCCAAAATATTTTAGATATAACTTCTTAGTTTAAAAAACTCATTTGTCTCTAACTTAAATCGTAGCTCTTTAAAGGAAATTTGATGAAATAAACACATTTTTTATAACTAAAAGCGTGTGCTATGTACATAGTAGATATTCTTGTGTCTTCATTTTTATATTTTGCCTGTAGCTCTGGGAGTGTTCCAGGAATAATAAGGGAAAAACAAAACATACATCAGTTTGAACCTCATGTTTGGCTAGGGTCTAAGAAAAAAAAAGCAAAAGAGTTTAGCTGAAGTCTAAATTTAGACCAGGAAGCCCTACCATCTCAATATAGAGGTGAAAAAAATTCGCCATTGAAAAAAATCAGGTTTTTATCTTTCCCACCCCCACAGGATGTTAACGATGACAGAAAAGAAGCTGAGAACCTCAGATGGTTAGCCCTACTTTGGTTTACTCCTCTCTCACCCTGGGTACCACAAAGGTTGAAGAATGAGTAAACCAGAGAGCCTCCTTGGTGATGGTCAAGGAAAGAGCAGCAACTTAGAAGCCTGGCCCTCTACAGCTTTGGACATGCTGAGAACCCAGCTCCAAACCTGGGAGTTGTCGAGGATGTTCTCTGAGGACATCCCAGCTCACTGGCTGCACTGTGTGAACTTCCATCACTGTTGTACAATGGCCTCGGATATGCAACCCATAGGCCCAATCTGGCCTGTGGATACATTTGGCTTCATTGACTTTCTCTCTTCCTCCTCTTCTTTCTCCTCATTCTTCTTTTAAAATTGCTCCAACATTTAAAAGTTGGAAGAGTAATCTGGGTTTCTGATTTTTTTTTAGTTGGAAAATCTTGCAATGTTGGGCCTACATTCTAATGCGGTCATACTTGGCAGAATCTAGCCGTGGCTGCCCCTAATAGAATGCAACTCCCACCTGGGCCCTGCACTCACTTAACGTTATCTCGTAGGCACTTTTGTTTGCTCCCTCTGCTGAAGGTAGGGCTGGACCAAAATAGGCAGCGTTTTCCACTGTGGCTCACAACCCTTGTTATGTGAACAAAGAAGACTTAGCTGTGCCCAGCTGAAATGACCAAAGTGCACACATACGTCGTTGACTAGATCTCTGCTTTCTGAGCAAGAAACAGAGTCACTGCTCCCACTAGAAGGCTGAGAGCACAGACTTTAAAAACACTTGAGAATGACCCTCAGGTGAGAGAATAATTTTTAGATCAATTAGAAGAAAATCATTGGCGAGAGATTTGTGATTGTCATTTTCTTCTGTGTGATTCTTCCCTTTTAAGAAAAATTTTTATTTTCATTCTTTCTATTGGGGGCTTTTAAAATGAGTATTTGGGAGAAATTTCATGGAAGAGTCAAAGGTTTTCAGAGGACTTTTTTTTGCTATTTTAAAATTTAGCCAACTGCGAGAGATTGTGTTTTAATCAGATTCCTGCTCTGAAATAGGCCAGGCACGTGACCCAGAGCCAGGCACGCAATTGTCGGGGTGGGGAGGAGTCGTATACTTGGGAGTGCGGAGAAAATGATCCCAAACTTCGGAAAATCTAGTTATAACCCACAATGGGAAATAGCCCCAAACAAATATACTCCCACCCCTGCCCCCTCTCCTCTTACTCCGATTGTGTTGAATTCTATCTGTAAGCTATATTTCAGGTTTTCTAAAGCAGTTTATTAATAAGGAGAGTAAACTAGTTCTTTCTATGGTCAAAATCCTAGTTGAAAAACCACCACGTATGATATTTTATAAAGCAAAAGAATCTTTCCCACAAGCTTGGAATCTCCTCTTCTTTATTTGTATTATTCAATAAAGCAGACATTTCCTGGGTCCCAAAGCACAGTTCGAACTTTGAGCAGATGTGGGCTCAGTCTCTGACCTGTATCTGGGCCAGAGCTACCTGCTTTGATTCTTCATGGAAAGGAAGTCCCTAATGAGCACACTACTTGACAAACAGGCCTTTTTAGTCTTTTTTTGGTAGGGGGAGGGGGTTGGGAATTATCTGGTAGGTAAAGCAAATCAGAGACACCTCCCCCTTCTTTTTTAACTTCTTGCTGCATTCAGAGTGGCAAGTGGCCAATGATTACTAGCATTTCTATTAGTCATCTAGTTACATGTGTAGGGATAACATATTTTGCTATTGATAGGAAAAGTTGATTTCTGAAGAAAGTCATGAATGAGCCATCTTGTAGAGAGTAGTGTACTATAAAATTAGAAGAGAACTATTTTTGTAATAAAGACATATTTGGAAACTCTTTAAAACATGTCCTTAAGCCAACAATAGGCCACAAGAGCTTGTTCATTCAGTAATCAACAATGGCCAGGGGAAAGCATTCTGGGAAAAGAGAAGCTGAAATGCAAATCTTCTGAAGTGGAGGGTTGGAGAAAGCTTAGCAGATAAACAAAAAGGCAGCCAGAGTAGCTGGAATTCAGAGTGGAACGAGATAAAGTCAGAAAGTTAGACAGGGCTCAAGTCATAAGAGAATTTTGTACAGTAGAGGGATGCATCCTTTGGGAACTCTAGACCAGTGCTGGCAAACCACAGCCTGCAAGCTCAATCTGGTTGTCTGCCTAGTTTTGCAAATAAAGTTTTACTGAAACACACCCATGCTCGTTCACTTAGGTATTGTCTATGGCTGCTTTTGCACTACAATGGCAGAGTTGTGTGGTTGCAACAGAGACAATATGGTCCATAAAGGTGAAAATATTTGCTATCTGGTTCTTTATAGAAAAGGTTTACCGGCCAGCCAGTGTGGTGGCTCACACCTGAAATCCCAGCACTTTGAGAGGCCAAGGCAGGTGGATCACCTGAGGTTAGGAGTTCAAGATGAGCCTGGCCAACATGGTGAAACCCCATCTTTACTAAAGATACAAAAATTAGCCGGGCATGGCGGTGCACGCCTGTAATCGCAGCTACTTGGGAGGCTGAGACAGGAGAATCCGTGAACTCAGGAGGTGGAGGTTGCAGTGAGCTGAGATCTCGCCATTGCACTCCAGCCTGGGCAACAAGAGTGAAATTCTGTCTCAAAAAAAAAAAGAAAAAGAAAAGAAAAAAGGAATGAAAAGAAAATAAAAAGTTTACCAATCATTGCATCAGATCATGCAACCTTGGTGGGTTTTTGGATGTTGCATTTGGCTTATGGAAAGTTGTCTACTATGTTAGCTTCATTTTCTAAAAAGACACTGGATATGATTGCAAGAACAAGAATACTTAAGGCCAAGAGCTGGGTAGCCAAGCATGTCTGCCACAGGATGCCATCTTTTACAGCAATCCCATGTGTGTCCCAGGATATGCAAAGAATGAACGTGAGAAGTGGAGGTCAGCTGAGAAGCAGAAACTGATCAAGTCTCCTCACTGTTACTGGGCTGGGGGTGGTGGAATATGGACAGTTGCTTACATAGCTGTTCATTTGATTTAATGTAAATATCTATTGTTCTTATAAAAAGTTGAGTAATTTACTCCCATATGTGAATGAATGCTCTCATTTATCTATGATAAGGACACATCGTAGATATGGGCAATATCTACCATACATTTGGCCTCTCTAGTGAGTCAAGTTTCCAGACAGCTGCTATCTCCTGAGCTCAAAGAAACCACATATTGTTTGAACGGGAACTTGTTTCCATTGAGTTTTGCAGGTAGGGGCTTGATTCCATATTGGGCTCACCTCAGGTTCCCAAACAGGTTCTTCCCAAACATATTTCCCATATTTGCATTCTTCACCTTCCAACTGGCTGGAAACCATCACCTCCTATAATTGCTTTGGGGTGTATTGTTTTGTTATGGTGTATTTTCTCCCACTGGAAAAAAAACTATCTGTTTATTTGGTTTTATTCCACATATAGTTAGAATGCCTAGTACGTGGCCCCATGGGAGCTGAAAGCCTGATGCTCAGAAGGCTGACTTAGTTGTTATGTTAACATCATTTTTGGTGGCATCTGTGAAATTATTGTGGAGAGAAATGTTAAAGGTCAGGAGAGATGAAGCCCAGCAAAGAATACACCAGAAAGAATAGTGCTGAGGATTGAGTCTTGCTGTATTAGATTTTATATAATACCTGAGTTTCTATTGTTTTAATAGGAGTTATTGCAGTGACAGGAAAAGTGACTGAAGTCCTGTAATATTTGTGGAAGACTGGCCACAACCAAGTCATTTCGATTTTGAGACTAAGTTACCTGGATTGAAGTGACTTTTGCAAGCTCAGGTCATGGGTTCAATGTACTAAAAGATTACATGATTTCCAGTCTATGGAGACAGGTTTCTTTTTAACCTTAGTAGCCATCATTCATGTCCTCTTTCATTCATTTACTTGTTCCATAATGACAACACATTATATGTGCTAAGCACTGTATCTGTCACTGGGGAAATAAATGAATAAGACATTTATGAAGCACTTATTATGATCAGTAGTTAAGGTCCAGTTCCTACCTTCAAGGATCTCATAATCTGGTGGGGAAAACTGGCATCTAAACAAGTAACTATAACCAGTGAGATGAAATGTAAAGAGTATTGGCTTATAGTTAAGAACATAAACTTGAGTGTCAGATTTTAAACTCAAACTGTGTGACTTTGAATGAGTTATACTGCTTCAGTAAACCTTGGTTTCCTCATTTGAAAAGCTGCTAGAAAGTACATCACAGAGTCACCATGAATACTAAAGAGATGATCCCTCTGAAGTTATGTTGTTAGCATGATACTTGGCACAAGGTGAGTGTTTAATAACTGTTAGCTATTGTTATGTGTTACAATGGAGACAAGCATTGGCAGATAGCTTGTTGGTTATGCACTTATGTGGCCTGGAAACCAAATTCTATCACGTAATGTTCTGTGACCTTGGGCGAGTTACTTTTAACTTTTCTGTGCCTCGGGTTTCTGTTTTATAAAATGAGGATAATACCCATTTCACAGAATTGTAAGACTTAAATGATGTAATAGATATATAGCTCTTGGGCATAAAGACGGCCAAATACAAACACAATAAATGCCAACTATAGTAACATAACTGCTGCAGCTATGAAAACAGAAAAGAAAACAACTGATAGGATGAGAAAACACTTTGCAGAGAAGGTGACACTTGCAAACATGTCATTGGTTGCCAGGGGCACAGGTCAAAGCCCTCAGCCTTTGTGACTGAGCAAACAATTCTGCACCTGTTCTCTGGGTAGTGGATCCATGGCATCTTGTTTGTGTAGTTTTGGACAGAACATTAAATTATGGAAAATTTGAGAGTCATTGCTTCTGTATTTTCATCAGACAGTACAGAGTGTGACACATTTAGACTCTCATCTCCCTTTCTCTGAAAAAACAAAACAAAACAAAACAAAAAACCAAAAAGAAAAAAAACCAAAAAAACCCCAAACTTTCCTGGAAGTTTTCTTCTCAAGTTACAGAGAACAACTTCAAGAGCACTGAGGTAAGAATTCGACTCCACACTGACCACTAATATCCTCCCTCCCATCCCCCAAAGTTAGGCTTACCCACAAAACTAATTTTAGTCTGTGGACACCTCTGTCCACTGATAGAAATTCTAGGAAATGGGTGTGAAGAAAGCAAATAACAAATGAGAAGGATGACATGAGAAATCCACAGATGCTTCTATGCTCTCTAGACCCTCACAGCATGTAGGCAAATAGTTTTCCTTACAATAGTTCTTGGTTACTTGGTGTTCTTTTAGAATTAACGTCGCCATTTTTTCTTTTGGGGGAAACTCTCTGTATTCTTAATTTAAGTACTTCAACAGGATTGACCACACTGCAAGTGACTCACTAGTGTAGACACGTGGCCTAGGCCTTATCACACCAGAGAATTGCCTTCTGCTAGCCTTGGTGATTGGTTTAGGGAGGGGAATTGACTCAGTTATAAGGCTGCAGCCTCCAGGAGCACCATGGTGTACCTGAGAATGAAACAGACTCAGTGGAAGGCAGAGGGGAGAGAAGAAAAGCAAGACGTGGTGAAATGACTTAAGTCCTGAAAACCTCCCGAACCCTGGACTGTTCATTTACATGAGCCAATAATTCACCTTTTTGCTTAAGCTTCCTTTGCATTCAGTTTTCTGTCTCTTGCAACCATCAGAATCTTAGTGCACTCAGAGGCAATGTTTACGACCTGCACAAACTGGTGAGCAGCACTTTACTGAGTCACCAATAGGCTGATCTTCTTGGTGACCAAACCTTACAGAATACAGCAGAAAAATATACATAACTACTTTGGCAGCCCCAGGGGCAAATACAAAAGAAGCACTGGAAAATACCCCACTACCAACGAGAAGTCTGGACCTACAACCGGTCAGTGACTTGCTTTGTGCTCCTATTTCTACCCTCATAAATTGGGGCATAGGCATGGCAGCCCTCCCAGGGATGAGAAACAGATAGAGAAAGGCAATTCAGGGACCAGCATGGGTGTTGGCTCAAGCTAGACCCTGTCCCTGGAAAGTAGTCTGTGAATCAGACTTTGTACCCAGAGAGCACACCATTTTTGGAAACCATATGCTGAGTTCCTTTGAAAAATGGACAATATTCCTTAATTTTTATTTTCAAGACCCCACAGGACTATTCCCTTTCAACTGGTCTGAAAATGAGGAGAAACTGTCTGGCTTTAGGCTTGTTTCAAGGTTAGTGTCAGGTTTTACTGTGTTGTTTATCTCAAGTTGTCTTACCCTCAGATTGTTACTCAGTTTTTCGGAGGTTCCCCCGCCACCTTTGGTGGTGGGAGCAGCAGCAGCAGCAGCAACTAAAACAGCAGCCGCCCAGCCATGCACTGGGCACTTACTTAGTGTACGGCATATGACAAGCATGACACATATATCACATGCATTCATATGCATGATCCTTACAACGAGGATAGGTGTGATTACTATCCCCACTGTACACATGAGAAAACTGAGAGTCTAAGGTGACAGCCAGTGTCTTTGAGAGTCAGGGATTTGATTCCAAAGCCATTAAACATAACTCCACCATCCTGACATGTATCTTTAGAAAAGGCAAAGTGAATATGCACACCATTTGCTTAGCACAATAAGAGCAAATGCCAAGAGTTTCAGAAATCTAACTTTTCTACCGTCAGAAAATGCACATTCTAGAAAATGCACTAAGACTTAAAAGTGAATTAGAAAAAAATCACAAATGACCCTAAATTGTTAAGGAATACAGAAAATTAGAAAATGTAACTTTCATGATAGGGTAATTGTGGATAGACTGTGGAGGGGGTTGGAGATTTTATATGTTTAGATCATTTGGATTTTTGTTTAAATTTCTCTAATGACTAAAAGCTAACTGAAGATAGACATATCATCAATTTATTTTGCTTTCTCTGGGCTTTGTTAGGAGTTTGCATAGGCTAATGCATACAACAAATAATAAATAGACAACTGCTAGCTGGCCCACTGAGATAATTACATACAATTATGAACTCATAGATCCTAAAGGGTATTGACTATCAGAAAAAAGAGACTTTTGAAAGACCAAGCAGATAATGGGTTCAAGATTCTGGGATCTATTTTTCCCTGTCTTTATGTATGAAAGATCTATGGGATACGACTTCAATCAGTCAGCATAAAATTAACAAGAGTGGTTTATATATTTTGGGAGAGAAAAATAGCTATAAATTGTTTATTTAGTGATTATGAATTACTTCAACAAGGGGATACCACTTTCTAAATCTGACTTGCAGCACCAGCCCTGCCAAGCCATCCGCCTTTTGACATCATGAATGATAGCAAAATGATTCCCTTGCAGACTTCAAATGACATTTTAAACACAAAAGACCAACAAGTACAAAAAAAAAATTGAACGTTGTGGGATAACACTGCAAAAGAAAACACAGTGGAGTGGTCAGAGTTAGGCAGCACATGGCTTAATCTTGTTCTCTGCAGGAAAAGTCAGAACACTGGAAAATACACGGCTAAGCCCTGCTCTGGAAGCAAATTCCCACATTGTGACTTAGTGAGCACATCTGTTAGACGGGCCCTTGAGAAGTGCTCGCACAGCACCTTTCACTTCCATTCCCTCTACCTGTCAAGGAGCAGCTTTGTTTCCAGCTGAAATTGATTCTGGGAGAGGTTTATGTGGTGTTTCCCATGCTGTGGAATATGGCTTAAGAGCATGTAGTTGCATACAGTCTCTTGGGAAACATCTGTGGCTAAGATTGTATTTGCTTTGTATATGCAGAAGCTCATTCATGTGTAGATGTGGTGACTTGGTTATACATGCATGGTGCTGTTTAGCTCTTTTCCATGGGTCTGTGATGATCATTTAAAGATAAGCATTTGAAGGGACAATTTCATGGTTAATGTTTCCTCCCTCTATAGTGAGCTCTTAAGAATCTTGGGTCTGGTGTTTGAATGTTTTCATGCCATTACCTTGAATTAAATGCCAGAAGAATGTTTCAAAGCTGAACAACTCCTGACCAACGGTTAAGGGATTTGGGTGCTTAGGTAGGTGAACTTGGACAATTTTACTGGTAGGCTCGGCTTCATTCAAATGACAAGGTGGATTGGGAGGAAAGGTCTGACAAAAAATGCCAACACATCACGTCGCACTTTGGATAAACTGTAAGCTCCGTGAGGATAGAGACCACAGCTACTTGCACTGGAGGTTGGCAAAGTAAGGCCTGTGGGCCATGCCGTATGGTTTTGCATGATCTGCAAGTAAGAATGGCTTAAAATAGTAACATTCTATATGGGTGTATGTAAGTCTCCACATAATATCACTGATTTTCTCTCTTGGCCTGCAAAGATTAAAATATGTACTCTTTGACCTTCTAAGAAAGAAGTTTGATAAACTACTGGTTTAGATTATCATTTTAATTTCAAGACCTAGCACAATGTCTGATACAGGTATTAGGTTGAACTGAATATTCATTGAATTATCCAGAGTTCATGGTATTGATCATGAGGTGGTAGACACTATCTCACTAATTTATATAGAAATGGAAATGGCCGACTTGGTCAGTTGGCTAAAATGGAAACTGCTTAGAGGTCACTTAGCTGTCAAGGTGCAATGTGTTTAATTTCTGCATTGGTCAGTTACATTCTCATTGTTCTTTGGCCACCAATATCGTCAACTTTCTTGTAGTTACAAGCTGTTGATCCCAGCCTGTATTTTGCTGGAGTGCTATTTGTTGGTGGTTATGTCTTGCTACTCAAAATAAGGACAGCAGACAGCGTCCCCTGGGTAGTATACTTGTTAGAAATGCTTAATCTCATGCCTCATCCTGGAACTTTTGAATCAGAATTTGCATCGTAACAATATCCCTAGATGATCCGTATGAATGCTGAAGCTGGAGGAGTACCACTACAGCGGACATTGATGGTGTCTAGCCAGTATCCTGTTATACTTCCTTTTTTCTAGCACAGTACTGACTTTTTTATTGTGCATGTTTTGTTCTGTTAGATTCAGTATTAATGTCATGTTTTACAAGACACAACACTGATTTTAGTGAACACGATCCCCACTCTCCAGCCCAGCTCATATACCTTGGAACACTGCCCTCAGTTGCAGATGTGGCCTGATTGGGCTGATGGTTTTTTAATCCTCTTTGCCAGTCATATATTCAGAAAAGACTATGTGACTCAACTTGGCCAGTGACAATGGATCAATGATACATCAAGGAAGTCTTTTAGAAGGCTCCTGGCAAAAGCTTTCAGAAGGTTATCGTTGTGCATGAAGTAGAGGCCTAGATTTTCCTCAGAAGAAGCCAAAAATAGAGGGTTGGGGCCAAGGGGATCACAGAGAATGGTACTCCTGGGCCAACCCTAACTTTGGCCCTCCTGTCAAATGAACTAATAAAATCTCCATAAAACAGTAACTATTTCTTACTGAAATGGGAGAGTTTCCTGACCCCGTTGCTGGACGTGCTGACAGGGGTATGGCTCATCTGCTTGGTTGCCACCACTGCTTAAACCCCTTATGGGATGGGGAGCACGCAGATGGACAGGTGCAGGAGCTGGTGCTCTGGGCTTCCGCCTCACGGCAGCATCCAGGAGCCCAAGGGGGTGTATGTTATAGCGTGCTCTTTTAGCCTTGACATCTGCAGATGGCTTAAGTGTTAACCAACTCAGTGGAACCTCTGCCTTTTTGCAAGGGCAGAGGGTCAGTGTGACAGCTTTCCGTATCCTGAACTCTTGTTTAGAATCCCAGAAGAGTTGGATCACACATGGACTTGAAGGATGGTGAATGCAGGGGTTTCATTGAGTGATGGAGGTGGCTCTCAGTGGGATGAATGGGGAGCTGGAAAAGGGATGGAGCAGGAAGACAATCTCCTCCTGGAGTTTGGCCGTCCAGCAGCTGATCTCCTCTCTGACGATCCCCAGTCAAACTACTCTCAACATTCCTTCTCTTCTCTCCTCTCCTCTCTGCTGCTCTTCTGTTCTTCAGTTTGTCTGCTTGTCACCTCCTGGAGGTGGAGGTTTGGGGTTTATATGTGCACAGGACTGGGGAAGTGGCAGGCCAATAGGCAACTTTTTGGGTGTAAAAACAAAAATGCCTGTTCCCATTTAGGGCTACCAGTATACAGGCTTGAGGGTGGGGTTTTTGCTGGGGAATCGATTGCTTCTACCTAGTATTTCCCTGTCTCTTGTCCATATCATTACCTGCTTATTTTGTGACAGGAATAGGATAAGCATTTTGCGGGCTGTATCATTTTTTTTTAATTATAAAATAACCTGTGGAAAAGGTATACCTCCCATGTACAGATAAGGAAACCAAGGCTCAATGATTTTTTTTTAAAGTGCTAATAGCTAGTAGGAAGCAGAGCTATGGTTAACACCCAGGTTCTACCTCAAAGTCAATTCTCTACTCTTACTCATTATTCTAAACTGCAACTTTCAACTACCTACCACCACAATACACTGAGAGTATTACAACTATGTAATATGCTCAGAAGAAGAGGACTTTTTTTTGACAATCAACTTGTGCTTAGAAAAGTTGGAAGAAATACAAACATTTTTCTTGGTGTTCTTAGTTATGGACCCATAGTATTGAGTGTTCTCTCATTATACAGCTTACACAGGATATTTGTTGCTTGTTTTTAAACACAAAGATAAAGGAAATAGTTTTTGCGCAGGTTCAGGTTGAATTATATAGATCTTAAGGTGTTATGCTTTTTTTTCTTCCTTTTTTTTTTTGATATGGAGTCTCACTCTGTCACCCAAGCTGGAAGACTAGAGTGCAGTGGTGCGATCTTGGCTCACTGCAACCTCTGCCTCCCAGGTTCAAGTGGTTCTCTGCCTTAGCTTCCTGAGTAGCTAGGAGTACAGGTGTGAACTACCATGCCGGCTAATTTTTTTTTTTTTTTTTGTATTTTCAGTAGAGACAGGGTTTCACCATGTCAGCCAGGCTGGTCTTGAACTCCTGGCCTCAAGTGATCCAGCCGCCACAGCCTCCTAAAGTCCTGGAATTACAGGTATGAACTACCACACCTGACCAAGGTGTTATGTGTCTTTATGCTTTTTGGTACATTGTAATTATAATATAAAATCACTTGGACACACATGATTTCCTAAGATGAAAAATGATGCTATTTTAAGATCTTTTATTAAAAACAACTGTCTCTTTTAAAAGTCCATTTCTGTGTGTGTATTCTACTGAATATTAGAGTTACTTTGTTTTCTTGGGCAAACATAAATAAGAAATGTGACATAGTCAAATTAATTCCCAGGAAACTCTGGTATTTTTATTGTGAATCAGCCCTTTCAAACCACGGCGGTGGTGTATGGTAATTTACTGCTGAAGTACATACCAAGTGGCATTTTAGGGATGAAAAGGAGGATTTTCTCCCTGGGAGATTCTGGCAGAGCCAACTTATCTCGTAAACTATTACAGGGAGGATGAGAAAAATGACTGTCACATCAGAGGGACTACTCAGTGGCACTTAAAACCAAATGCTTTAATTTTCTCTAGACCAGTTTCAGACAGAATGGCTGGATCAGAAGTCCGCTAACTAGAGACAGAATCTATTTTTTTGTTTTTGCATTTGAATGAAACTCTCATAGCCAAATGGTACTAAATGTCATCTGGCATCTCTTTGGCTGGCTCTGGGGAAAGTTGGTGGTTTACACCCAGTTCCCAGAGCACGATGCTTCTCATCCCAGAACTGTTCTGTGTTAGATGAGATTTTGCCAAACATATTAAATAAGCAATGTTTAGAATACATTAACCTTAAGAGCCAAATAAATCAGTCAATTGCATTTATTTGTTGCCCACTGTGTTGATTTCCTGTGTGGGGGGTGTGGGTGCGATGTGTGGCGAGTCACAACTAAAAGAGAACACATGGGTTGAAGGTATAGAATATTTCATAAGCAAAAATGTCACCTATCAGATTTTAGATCCAAAATAAAATTGGAAAAATCATCTCCCAAATTATTTTCTAGGGAACATAAGCTTTGTGAGGCACGACTAAGTGTTCCAGAGACAAATAAGTTTTAAAGGGTCTTTGCTAACAGGTTTCTTCATGTTGGACCTCATGGTACTTCTAACATGCTAATGCTTATTGCAGATCTCCAAATATGGACCCACAACTCACAGCAATGCCTATGTGAAGCAGATTTGGGAAATGTTGCCTAAAAATACTTAGTCAACTTTCATCACTTTATAAATGAAGAAAACGAGGCAAAGTGACTTTTCTAAGATCACACAGCTAATTATTGGTAAAGCCAGGAACAAGACTTACCTCTTTTTATCTGGAACCCAGGGTTTTCCAATTGAGGCTGCTATATAATCCTGCTATAAAAATCCAAAAATCTGTATTTTTGAACGACTGCTTCTTATCTCAAGAATTGGTTGATTGCATTATGATAAATCCTAGGTTAGCATAGTTAGAAGATAATAGCTCTGACCTTGACTCCCCCTCTGTTACCTGGCAATTGTTTGTAAGCTTACTTATCCCTTTTTGAGTCTCAGTTTCTGTACCTGCCAAATGAGAATGTAGCATTGGTCTGAATCATTGAAACAACTAATACAGAGGATGGGGTGGCTGGGTAACCTGGAACCTCATGAGCTCTGGCTAGAAGATGCATCTCCAACCTAAGGACAATGGAATCTACTGGAAGATTTGAGAAGGTCAGAATCATAAGCATATCCAGATTAGAAGCTCTTTGAGGAAGAAGGCTCCCTCTAACTCTTTCTCTGTGGTGTCTGCTCCAATATCTTTTATGGTTATCTCTCAGTATCCGTAGAGGATTGGTTCCAAGACTGCCCTCGACTTGGATACCAAAATCCGTGGATACTAAGTCCCCGATATAAACCAGCATAGTATTTGCATATAACCTGTGTACATCCTTCTGTATACTTTAAATTATCTCTAGATTTCTTATAATACCTAATACAATATAAATGGTATGTAAATCATTCTTATACTATATTGTTTAGGGAATAATGATTAAAAAAAAAAAGTCTGTACATGTTCAGTACAGATACAACCAAACTTTTTTAAAAAATATTTTTGATCCACAATTGATTGAATCAAAAAATGTGGAATCCATGGATACAAAAGACCTGCTGTACTCAACAGATATTTAATTGACAATAAATGATAATACAACACAAAATATGAGTAGAAGTACAACTAATAACAGCTTTATTGTGCTGCACAGAGAAAACTATATACAAGGTACTAGCGGAGATACCATAGATGTTTTTTGTATGTTATGAAAAATATTGTTTTCAATAACGAGACTTCTTTCTTTAAAGTTCTATTTGGTATTGTAAACGGAAACATAAGCATATTCAAAAATAATGTGGGCACTTTAACTGGGCTCAGGAGAGTGATTTGCAGTATTTACTAATAGAGTTAAAATTATTTCCGATTTTCTGGGGTGGAATTGCTTTTCCAGTACCCTGCAAGTTACCCATTTATATTAACAGCTCTAGATACAGAAGCATTGGCTTTCCAGGACTGAGTATAGAGTTGGGTTGTTACCTCGTCTGAAGGAGGGGAAAAATAAGTTTATGCATCAAAAATTTTGTAGGGTCATTAACTTCACTCCTTCAAAATGAATATGCCAGCTTTAATTTTAAATGCAGGTGGTTTGCCTACATCTTAAAGCCCAGTGAGCCCTTCTTGGGAGACCAACTGGTTATAAATCAGAATGAACCGTGATACATGTGTGGAACCTTGGCCCTGAGTAATCCCACAGAATTGGGTTTCCTAGCATGGAATTGTTGGAAAGGCAGATAAAGAGGAAAGGTATGGAAGAGGGACTTTTATTTACTTTTGTTTGCCTTCAGCATAATTTCCATGGGCAGCCATAACCATTTATAGCTAGAAATAGTCATGGTTCTACAACTGCTCTGAAGCTTCTAAAACACTCTTACAAATAAAAACAAATGATGCCATAAGCACAATGAGCCTTTGGGAAAATGAACCATAAAGGACACTGAACTGCACAGAAACATATGCAGCTGTACGCTGCCAAGAGCACATTCCTTCTGAAGACTAACCAAGGGTCTCACACTTCAACAATACAACTGTTCCCACTGGGCCTTGACGCTGCCAGAGGCTTTTTTGTTAAACCACAGTCTCTCATTGTCCCTTCAAGACTTTCTGAAATATTCTCTCAACATCTGTAAAATGTACCACATTAAGCACAACAAAGAAAAAACAAATATGCTTCTGCAAACGACAGTATTAAAAATAAGTATTTTATGCAGTGGCTATGTTAATTCTGATTAAGAGGGGAAAATCAGGAAATTCATTTTTGGGGATTTAAAAAAAAGTTTCAGTGATTTGATCTAACTGGCATATTTGATTAACTTGTTAATGGTCTAATTAAAGTTATGCTAAATAGCTGGACACTGACGAATCAAGGAAAATGCCATCAAACAATTTTATGTGGAGAAGAGGAGCTTACTTAAAAGAGACTTAATTTTCATCTCTTGGGAATCTAAATGCTAGAATAGCATTGGGGATGTATATATGTTTCAGATGAAAAAAACCTTTTGTTAAGGAGGGGTTGATAAATCGATAGTATATTAGGTTTTTAAAAACTGGACTGCTTTCTTAGAGTCAAAGATGCTTGCATAAAATTGAATTTATGCTAGCTCAGGTAAGCCGATTGTTCTGTTCCTGTTGACCTAGTACCTCTGCCCTCTCTTAGTCACTGTGGCAAACAGACTCTAAGGTGGCTCCATGATGCTTGCTTCCTCATATTCATGCCATGGTGCAATCTCTGCCCATTGAGTGTGGACAGGACCTGTGACTTACTTCTAATCAATAGAGCATGGCAAAGATTACAGTATGCATGTGATTACAGCTTGTAATGCCTATCTTGCAAGGAAACTCTCTTTTGCTTACTTTGAAGAAGCAAGCTGTTTTGTTACGAGCTGCCGATGGAGGGCCACGGCTGGGTGCGGTGCCTCATGTCCGTAATTTCAGCACTTTGGGAGGCCAAGGCGGCCGGATCACGAGCTCAGGAGATCAAGACCATCCTGGCTAACACGGTAAAAGCCTGTCTCTGCTAAAAATACAAAAAATTAGCCAGGCATGGTGGCACATGTCTGTAGTCCCGGCTACGCAGGAGGCTGAGGCAGGAGAATTGCTTGAACCCAGGAAGTGAATTTGACAGTGATCTGAGATCACGACACTGTACTCCAGCCTGGGGGACAGAGTGAGACTCGATCTATAAAAAAAAAAAAAAAAAACTGAGGCCCTTATTCTGACATCCTACAAAGAACTGAATTCTGCCAATAACCATGAGAACTTGTAATTAAATCCTTCCCTAGTTGAACCTCCAATAAAACCTCTGGCCCTGATCAACACCTTCGTTGCCGCCTGGCAGTGGACCCAGTAAGTTTTGGGGCTATTGCTTTAGTATGGAATGTCTGTGGGAGCCCACTCTGCACTCACACATGCATAGCTCAGAACTGTAGGGGAGTTTAATGCCTGCGGAGCTACCACTGAACAATGGCAATGTGGGGTATGAGCACGTGCTGCTTCTTTTCTGTAGAAGCGCGTTTCATAAAGCTCCTCAGGAGATCCAGTGGAATTGAGCAGTAGAAGACCATCCTTGGCACTGACTTGACAAAGCTTCCTTGTATTGGCTTTCCCTCTTTTCTTGTTGCATTCTTCCCATCCCTAATCCACAGAAACTTTGAGATAGGAAAGGTGTGTTGTTTTAAGCTGCTAAGTTTGCAGCAATATTGATATATAGCCATAAATAACTACTACATGACTCCTGACTAATTCTACATATTATATAACCCATAACTCTGGGAAAATGAACTGCCACATTTGGCAGACAATTATAAGCTATCTTTGTGGGAAGCTAGAACTGGTCCATACAAATACATGAGTGCTATAGAGGTGTAAGTGATATGCCTCTCCCTCCCCTAAGCTTTACTTAACTCTTTGATTGACAACAATAATCAGTCAAATTAATTTCAGTTTCTCCCAACAAAAGGATGCTCTTGTCTCATACAATGTAGATCTGAACATGTGTTAGTCACAAATTAGAATGAAAAGGTTATGGCCTTACACATATTATTTTTAAAAGTAGCAGAAGTTATCTGGATAGGAAGAATATGCTCTACATACCTATATCAAATTATATGTTAGAATAAAACATCTAAGTGATTTATCTCGTGCCATCTAATACCCATTTGGGATGATATAAAGCCACCTTCCACAATTAGTGCATGGGACTCAGAATTGTCTGGACTTTCTGTTTCTAGAGTACTCCTTCTCCCAGGGAATCCAAAGCATTTCATTTCACTGATTCCTGAAGACTTACAGCATGCCTCTTGTTAGGTAGAAAATTCTGTCCCGGGAGACTGAGTAACAGAAAGCCTAGTTATTTCTTGCTACCTCTTCAAGTTGCATGCTGGGAGGGAAAAAGGATGGAAAAGAATCAGTTTTGGCTTTTTCCTTGTGTCCAGTTAACTAGACTGGAACAGATGCTTAAAGGACAGAAACGTATTAATAGGGGTGTTTAAACGAGCTTATAAGACACAAAAAAAGAACAACTGTAAGTTGCAGATCTTTGATACAGAAGCTGGTCACAACCAGCACAAGATAAAGTCCTAATAAGACCCATTCATTTGTTCATTTATTAGTCATGTGTCCATCTAAATGAGTAAGTCAACCACTGTTTGCCAGGAATCAGGACTGGCATTGGGAAGCAATGCTGTACAAGGGACACATGGTCCCTGTTTGAAAAAGTATTTGCAGATAGGACAGCAGAAGCAAAGATCCAGAGGAATACAGCGCACAGAAGGACGAGGCCAGAGGCACAGGAAGAGGTGGAGGTTGTGGGAGTTGAGGCCAGGAGGCAGCAGAGAAAGTGCAAGGCTTGCCCTTGAAAGCCAAGGCAAGCATGTTTAAGGAAGCACAGTTTGTATGCAGGTCCCTCGACTTTCTCTTCTGTGCTTCCCACTGCTATTCTATCGCTAAAACTCTTACAGCTTGCTCATGCCATATGATCATGTGCCTTTACTTGGGAACTTTAAAGAGGCCTGGCCTGTCTTGGTATTCTCTGGACCTCTTCTATACCATTAAATCATATTGGGGTACACAGAACACAGTCACATGGGTATTAGCTTTGGTGTCAGGCAGTCCCGGGTTAACATCTCAATTCCACCACTTTTAGCCAAATGACCTCGGATGAGTTATTCAGCCTATTAAATTAGCTCCTCATAAGGTTGTTGAGAAGATTTAATGAGATACTGAACACAGAATGTTTAACTTGTTGCCTGGAATATAATATGTACTCAATGAATGGTAGTCACTCTTTTATTTTCCACTCTTGGGGAGACAGTCATTCATCTCCTAATGCTGGTAAATTAGTATGCAATAACATATTAAAGAAATACTTTAAAAATACTCTTGGGAAGAGTACAAGGGCCAGTGACTAAACCCCTAGAAGTGATTCTTGCATGCTTGGAATGTCGAATGGTAGAGCAGGCCAGAAGGAGAAACAGTTCCTATCTTTTGTTGTGAGCTGTGCACCAGAAAACATGCTAAGCGCTTTGCACATTTTATTTAACTTAATTCCCACAGCAGATTTGTGATGTAGAGCCCTTAACTGCTTCCTTTCTACAGGGGAAAGAATAGAGGTTGAAGTAACTGGTCAAGTCCTGTGGCTGTCACTGTCAGTAGAAATTGTCCTATTTTCTCAGTAGAGGTTTCTGGAGTTAGTGATCACCTTGAATTTTGCTTATGGTATCTGCACGTGTGTGTACCATAGGGCAACAAAGTAGAGTAACGGGTCAGCTCCAAGCTCTCCTTGAAATGTTATACAGTTTAGAGTTGTTTTTTTTTTTTTTTTTGAGACAAAGTCTTGCTTTTTTGCCCTGGCTGGAATCCAATGGCACAATCTCGGCTCACTGCAACCTCCGCCTCCTGATTTCATGTGATTCTCCTGCTCAGCCTTCCAAGTAGCTGGGGTTACAGGCAAGTGCCACCACACCCGGTTAATTTTTGTATTTTTAATAGAGATAGGGTTTCACCATGTTGGCCAGTCTAGTCTTGAACTCCTAACCTCAGGTGATCCACCCACTTTGGCCTCCCGAAGTGCTGGGATTATAGGCGGGAGCCACTGCGCCTGGTCTAGGGTTTTCTGTATCTGCATTACCTACTCTCCATTGATCGTCTCTACTTCCTTATTACCCTGGCCTGAACGTGCCCCAAGCTCCTCCCCAAAGCCATTGTATGGGACCAAGAAATGTTTACCTTGCCAGTGCTTAAGAATTTAAGTAGATTTGAAATTACCAAACAGAATTTGAAAAATGTTATTCATGGCTCCAAAACAAAAACAAAACTGAACTTAAAAAATAAAAAGCCTGGCTTCCCCAGGCTTCCTCCACCTGAGACGGGATATAGGAAGGTGAACAAACAAGGCCACTTCATCTTGACTTCAGGCATAGAAGAGCAAAAGTAATAAAAACAAACAAAACGGGAATGTCCCTAGGTATAATGGACTTGGACATGGGTGCTGGTAGAGAAGTGAGTGCATATTTTAGAACCCAGATGAGCTGCTGTGCATAATGTAATGATTCTACAGCAAGTGACAAACCTGAAAGTAACTGAGGACTTCAGAGATGAACAAGAAAACGATTTCTCTGTGCTCTTCTAAGCCAGCCAGTTAATTCAGAGGAAAAAAGGAAGGCTGACAGCTGAGACTCAAGGAGAAGGGGGTGGGGGTAAAGAGAGAGAGGGAGAAAATAAATTACAGAATGCTCGTTCAGTCAGCAAGTATTTGGAAGTAGTGTTGTACTAATGGTTAAACTCACGGCCTGTACTGCTTACTAGCTGGGGAACTGGGCTTTGGACTGTATTCCTGTCTGCAAATGGATACATCAATAATACCTACTTCTAAGGGAGTTAGCTAAATCCCTCGGTGTACTACCTGACACACAGTAAGAGCACATATGTTACTATTTGTGATATTATTTACTTATTCACCATTTACAAGGCACTTGGGGTGGAGGCATTAAAGTGACACAGACAAGAATCCACCTCTGATCTTATTATTTAGCACAGCAACCAGATGACCACATACATTCTGCCTTTGATGACAGTTTTAAGTACCCTAAAAGTTGCAAAGAATTATGGCACTCAATAAAACTGCTCAAATAACAGAGCACCACAGAGCTACTCAGAGGCATCAGTGTTTAAAAAACAATAGCCAGAAAGCACTACTGGATGCAGCATGCTCTGATAGATTAATTGCTTTCTTGGGACATGAGATCAGAATGGGCAGAAGGCAGCGGAGGAGAAGTCCACACGCACAACCCTCCACCTTCTGGTCATCTGCTTACATTATCCAGATTTGGACACATTCATTCATTTTTTTTGTTTGTTTCTGGAGCTAATTTAGGGTGGAGATAATTAAGTGCATGCATTTAGAATGGCAAAGTTGTCTGTTTTGTGTCTCGAATATGAGGTTCCTAAGCAACAACAAGCCGCTCTGGTCAGATAGGTCTTAACAGTATATTGAATTCTTTTGCATCATGGCTCCAACACAATTGATAAGTGCTATTCAAATTATGTAAGAGGCTGGACTAGAAAGGAGCCTTTTCTGTGCCAAGAAAAG
Organism: Cacajao melanocephalus; assembly: GCA_963573385.1. Taxonomy (NCBI): domain Eukaryota; kingdom Metazoa; phylum Chordata; class Mammalia; order Primates; family Pitheciidae; genus Cacajao; species Cacajao melanocephalus. Next base: position 9,931 of record CAUYLG010003113.1, on the reverse strand, counting down.
GTTGCCAGTAGCAGCAACCTGAATCCTTACCAGGAATCAGAAAGTTGTCATGGTTGTCAAAGCCAAAATTTGCCATTGGAACTCCTGCTGAAAGCACCTGGTTAGCTCAGCGCCCAAAATAAATCACACCATGAGAGAATTTTGCCCTCGTCCCCTCCTAGTGCACCTGGAGTGTAGCCCTAAGGGAAATTCTATCAACTCTCTTTTTCCAGTGTTCCAGCAGCGCGTGCATCTGTTGTTGACACATCTGGAGCCTCAACTTTCCCATCACCTCTGACACTGTGGGCAAGATGATGACACTTTAAAACTAAAGGAAGGATGGTGCCTCCCACCAGAAGGCATGCCCGACACAATTAAAATCAAAACTCAGTTGGCATTGTCGGCCACCTTAAAATACCCCTGGGCTATACCAGATAGAGATGAAAACATATTTACGCCTTTTGCCTGTATACTTTTAACGGCTAGGTGTAAGTGAAGGCTTAAGGATAAAATTAAATGATTGCATCTGTTTTCACTCATTACATGAGTGGGTCGCATCTCTTGTTTTTTTTCCTTAAAATCTTTAAAGGTAAAATAGCATTTGTTTCTTTTCTAATTTATCTGGGCTACTTTAAGGCTACTTTGGAGACCTCCTTTCCATAGACAAATTGACATTCCCTTTAAGGAGGCTGGCAGAGCATAATGATTCAGAACATGATTCTGGGAACAACCTAGACCTGGTTCAATTACTGAGTCACCTACTGACTAGCTGGGTGACCTCAGGCAAGCAGCTTAACTACCATAGGCCCCGCCTCCATATAAGGTAGAGAGGGTAACACCACTGCTTGCCTCAAAGGATTCTTTTGAGGATGCAGGGAGATCATGATTACAAAGTGTATGAAGTCTATCTTTTAGTGCCTGACACGTAAGTGCTCAGTAGGTGGTGGCCAATGTTGTCTTACTATCACCAATCAGACCTAAACAAACGAAATGCACAGGCTGATCGCTAAAGTAATTGGGAAATTTGTTTAAGTCAATAAACTTTTATTTCTGCAGTTTTGAATGTGATAACTGGATAAACTAATGTTTCTTTTTTGTTGAGTACTCAGAGTTTGCATAAAGAGTTAGTAGAAATGCTTGTTATAAGAGGAACAGACACCACTACTAGGTTAAGAACAGCACTTGAATTTGAAGGAATTTCTTTTTCACAAAACCACTTTAAAAAGACAAGTTGCTATGACTAGTCAACTATTAGTGGGACAGGCCAGCAGAAAGTCATGGTTTCTGGCTGCCCAAGCCACCTCAAATGACTCATCCAAGTCCTTTAGACCTCCGCTTATCTCTTTCTTCCTGTCCAGAAAAGCAACAGTTGTATTATTGCATGGAAGGAGATTATTTATCTCTCAGTTTAACTCTGGAGTCAGGTAGACTAACTTCTAATTCTAGCTCCACAGCACACTAGCTGTGTGACTAATGATTTTGCACACCAGTTCATTCCTCTAGGAGTTGGGGATTAATGGGATACCTTCCAGATAAAGTTGCTGTGAGGATTAAATGAGAATGCGTAAAAAAATATGGGAGCTCAGAAAATGGCAGCTAGTAAAATGATGGTGAAAATTGTTCTCAACCTTTTTGCTTTCATCCATCTTAAATTTAATTTTTTCAGAACTCCAAGGAGCTTTAGTTTATGTGCATTTTATTAATAGATAGATCACTTAATAGGAAGTAGCTGAGAAACTTTAAAAATATTTATGCATTAATTCATTTAAAATTATAACAAAAACTTTTACATGCTAACATATGTAACATTTTTAATGAAAAATAACTATTTTCTAAAAACAAGAAAAAAACAGATTTTCTTCAAATCTCATTAATGTCTGTCTTAATAGAAAACAGTGGAACTCTCATCTGCTTCTGCTATAATCTGTTGCAGTATCACACATCATGTAGCTTCCGAAAAACTCCAATTTATACTCAGAGAATGAGAGTAGGAAAAAGCAAATAATATAAGAGAACTACAAAAGTAGTTTTGATTCCATGGACTCCCTGAAAAAGTCTCAGGGACTCCCTTACTTTGAAAACAACTGTCTTAGAGCAACTGTCTCTGAAACTCTCAACTGTAGAAGGGGATGCAAATGCCTTGGTAGAACAAACATAAGAATAGTGCCTGAGAGCATGAGAGAAGCATCAGGGCCAAGAAGAGCATAAATCTGAGGCCCTTGAAAGAATTTACTTTTGGAAATAAAGTTGTACTCAAGTAGGGGCGGAAAGACAGCAGAAGCCCAAGCATATTGTACAGAATTGGGCAAGTATGAGTTACATTCTCAAAACAAATTGGATGAATTCCTGTGACTTGGGGCTGTCCAGAAGTCACAGATCATTGCTTCTCTGTATCTTCCCTCTTCTTTCTCCACCCTTATTTCCTCTCCCTCGCCCCAGAACGGCAAGAATATGCCCAGTTGCTCCCTGTTTGATGGGATGCTAGGATGGTATATTTGTACCACATCTGGAAGCATCAGAGCATGGATCTTTCAGGCTTAGAGACCTAGGTTCAAGTCCTGGATCTGCCACTTAGGAGCTGCGTGGTCTTAGAAAAGTTACTTAAATTTACTGAAGCTCAGAATGCTAATGTGTATAACAGGGATTGTGGTGAATTAAAAATGTCCACTCTCCATAGCTCCTTCCATTGAAAGGTGAATTCTATTTTCCCATGCCTTTAATTGCGCTGCCTCTGTGTCTTAACCACTGAATGTGGTGGAAGTGACATTGTGTGACTTCTGAGCAGTTTCAAGAGACCCTGTAGCTTCTATTCTTGCCCTCTTGGAACCCTGAGGCCTCCAGGCTATAAATTAGTCTAGAACAGAAGATCCCAATGGAAGGAGATTCCCAACCATCTCTGCTGAGGCCCAGATGTCCTACCCCATCCAGACTCCACTAAGCAGTCACACAAGGGGCCCAAGTGATGCCCCCAGAAGCCCCACTAGGTCAGCCTGCAGAATTGTGAGAAATGATCATTTTGTTTTAGGCCACTAATAGGGTAATTTCTAAGGTGATCAACTTGTCCTGGTTTTAACACTGAAAATCCTATATCCCAGGAAACCCATCAATTCTGTTTGGGTTGGTCACCTTATTTGTAGCAGAGCCACAAACAACTGACACAGGGGTAAAAATATGCAAACTAATGTTTCTAAGAGAATTAAATGAAATGGCATGGTTAAAGGCAAAATACAGTGCCCATGCAACGAATGAGATTTTTTGTCTTCAATTTACAAAAAATTTCTTAATAACTCAAGATTTCCTAATAAAAATGTAAGTTGTTATCTTTGTAACTGAGCTTCTCATTCAGGGCCCCTAGTTGATTTAAACATAGCAGATAGCATTCTCTGCTGGAAGAGCACTATCTTTCAAGCTAAGCACAGAAGTAGTAGGCCCCTGGGAAATCATGAACCAAAACAGAAAGAAAACATGGAACTAAACTCAAACCAGCTGTGAGTTCTCAAAACAGTATCACTGTTGAATATGGAAAATACTTACTATTATATCATTCTGGGTGGATCTAGAACAGGACCATGTTTTGTTTGTTTGACAATAGTTTCCCCCAGGGCCACGTCTAGCAAAAATGTAGTCTAAGGAAATAATCTGCAGGTAAAGTTAATATAATGCACTAACAAAAAGGCAAAGTTCTAGGGGGCTGCTGGGTGTGAACGTTTGTAAATCATTCGAAACTCCATTCTAGAGCTATTCATTAGGAAAAAAGTGGGGAGTAGGAGCAAACTCTTATAAAAATTGGAAATTCATTAAATGATGGTGCAGTTTTTTTCCTCATGTCACAATTATTTGACCTAAAATGTATTTAAAATGACAAAGACGTACATCTCTTTTTCTAACTAAAATTGGCTCTTATTCACACAATTAAAACAACTACTCTACCCTGGTGGCCAAAAGAACTTTATGCTGCCAAGAAAAAACACTGTCCTGTATATCACTGAAGAATTCTGACTCTGCAAAAACCACATGTGAAATCATTCAGCAGGCTGAGCAGCAAAAAATGTCAGCCTTGGAGAATTTAATCAAGAAGGTATTTCCTCCTGTAGACTTCCAACAGCCCACGTGCTGAAATGGACCCAGACACATCTGTATTGCATGTGTCTTCCTGGCACAGAGTGACATATCGAGAGAGTTCAGAAAAGAACTTCTGTTGCTCTGCAGATAAGTAAATGCCCAATTCTTAAACAGGTTCCAACTAGGATTCAATCAACCAAGTTAACTGTCACCACTTTTTGGAGAGAACTAGCAAATATAAAAAGAATATAGGTTTTAACTTTTTAAATAATGGAAGGTAAGCAGGACTCTATGTTGTTTCACAGCCTCTACAAGCAATAGTGCCCTTCCCCATGGCATGAATTTGTATATCTGGGTATACGCAGGGATGAACGGTACAGGTAGATGGATATCCACCTCCACACCCACAGTCATCCTTCTGACCTGATGGCACCTCGTTTCACCAGATACTGAAAAGCATAGTTTCTTTGCTTTGGAACACTCAGTAATTACTCCAATATTCAATACATTCTTCATTGGGCTGGCAATCAGAAAGCCGCCCCCACTGCCACTGGATATGGCGAGAAGACTCACCGGGATTTCCCACACTCTATCAAAATCAATGTCAGGAGCTGAGTTTGAAATCCACTGGGATAGATTTTCTAGCCATTTTCTAGACATCTATAGGCATTTCTAGACTTTCAGTACACATTTTCTAAAATACCTTATAGTTGGCTGGTATGAAAATATATACAAAAACATAAATCAAATATCTGTTTTTTTTTTTTTTTAAGACAGAGTCTCATTCTGTCACTCAAGCTGGAGAGCAATGGCATAATCTCAGCTCACTGCAGCCTCTGCCTTCCAGGCTCAAGCGATTCTCCTGCCTCAACCTCCTGAGTAGCTGGGATTACAGGCGTGCGCCACCACCATCTGGCTAAGTTTTGTACTTTTAGTAGAAGTGGGGTTTCACCTTGTTGGCCAGGCTTGTCTCAAACTCCTAGCCTCAAACGATCCACCTGTCTCAGTCTCCCAAAGTGCTGAGATTACAGGTAAAAGCCACAGTGCCCGACCAAAAATCTGTTTCTCAAAGAATGCTTTGATAAACACCGAATGACACAAACAGAGTATGACACAAATTGTGCAGTCAAGATAATAATAAAAGGAGTGTGAGATAGATTTGAAAGATGCAAGTTTAATTAAACATTTATCTAAGTAGGCACAAATGCCACAAATATGGTAACATTTAAAAAAGCTTCACTCCATTTCCATAGCCACCATCCTCTCCCACCTGAATGAGAATTCTAGGCTTCTAACCAATGTTCCTTTTACCCATAACCTGTTTTTCACACAGAAGATAAAGTCAGTTTTAAAAAAAGATAATTGGTACAAATCAGCTCCTCTGCTTAATACTGCTTAATGGTTTTGTATTGCTCTTAGAATTAAAATCCAAACTCTGTAGCCTGCAAGGCACCAGGTAACTTGGCCTTTGCCTGCTCTTCAACTTGATTGCAAACCGCTCAGCCCTTGATTACTGACTGCCAGCCACATGGGTCTCCCATTCTGCTACTTAAAAACATTTGAGGCAGGACATGCTGACTCACGCCTGTAATCTCAGCACTTTGGGAGGCAGAGGCAGGTGCATCACCTGAGGTCAGGAGTTTGAGACCAGCCTGGACAACATGGTGAAACCCAGGCTCTACTAAAATTATTAAAAAGTTAGCTGGGCGTGGTAGCAGGTGCCTGAAATCCCAGCTACTCGGGAGGCTGAGGCAGGAGAATCCCTTGAGCCCGAGAGGTGGAGGTTGCAGTGAGCTGAGATCAGGACATTGCATTCCAGCCTGGGCGACAAGAGTGAAACTCAGTCTCAAAACAAAACAAACAAAAACATTTGAATGCATCCTTCCTCAGGGTGTTCTACGTCCTTCATCACATTGCCTGGGATGCCCTTTCCCTGACCCTCAACATGACTATCTGTGTCATCCTTCAACTCTGATGCATAATCACTTTCCCAGAGAAGCTTCCCTGAGCATCTTGGTTTAAGTAGCCCCCTCCCTGCCACCCTTTCTCCCTATCATCCTTCTTTCTTGCTTATCTCCATGGCTCTTACCAACGTCTGAAATTATTATTTATTAGTTTACTCATTCACTGTCTGTATCTGCTGCAAGAAGATAAATACTTTGGAGTGACCCTGACTTGCACACTCACTTCTGAATCCCCTGTGCCTAGAAGAGTGTGTGGCTTTGGCCTCAGAAAAATTGCTGTCTTCTATCTAAACCATTGATTAGAGGAGGGCAAGACTGGAATGGGGAAGCATTTAGGAGGCTATTGCAATACTCAAAGGGAAAGATGATGGTGGCAGCAACCAAAGTGAAGATACTGAGGATAGAGAAATGTGAATGGATGACAGAGATCTCTAGAAGATAGAATCAGCAAGACGTGACAACTGATTGGATATGGGAGGTCTTAGGGTTGGTGTGCAGGTTTCCCCTTGATAGTGAATTTCCTAGACATATTTCTTCCTCCATACATTTTTTCAGCTGCTGATAAGCTTTTCAGTAGCAACCAGCATGCTACTGGCCACAGCTGATTGGATCAGGTACTGGTAGGTGGCATACAGTACCCACACATAGGTTGTAAGTAGGGGGACAATACAATTTGGGTTTCTCAGAGAAGCCCTAGGCTACTGCTCTGGCATCATCATTAACACTACCCTTTTTCCTATTCAAAAGTGTCCTGGTTTGGATGACAAATTATATGGTCATCCTAGTCACTTAGGTAAGTCGGTTGCCGCCACCATCATCGAGTATGAACTTGGCCCAACAGGAGTACCCAGTGTTGAATGGTGGGCAAGCTAATAAAATCCAGCCTCTAGGATTGCATAAATTCTAGGTGAACAAAGAAAGAGTGGGCAATGTACACAAGGTGGAGTCTAGGAGGCTGGCTGCATATTCCAGAGCTGCAAGTCACTGTGAGGGACAGGGAAGCTGGAGAATCCCAGTCACTCCTGCACACTGCTTTCATCACTGGGAGTCATTAAGCTCATGTCATCTTCACCATCAATGAGGTCAAATGAATAAATCACCACCCTAAGGCAGGCAGCAGAAGTGTTAAACAGGTGGTACATATGCTGTGTAAAGACTTACACTTCCATAGGAGGTGGTACTAGGAGAATTGCTACCAGTCATGGCAACTTATCAACCTGTGATGGACAGTCTCAAAGATGCCAATGGGACCAAAGATGTGACCGTATACAAGAGCTCAACACTGGCAGCCATGGCATGTTAGAGAGGGACTGAGAAACAAACTCTCCAGATGTTTGAGAACAAGAACAGAGATTCACAGCCAAAACACCTGCTACACAAACTCACAAATCCTAGGCTTTGAACTTATTTTCGACTTAGAAAATAAACGTTGATTTCGTAAGTGAAATTAATTTTAAGACCTAGTGGCTCAAAAATGTCTTAGAAATCAACATTAATCTTCATATTTCTTGTCAGTCTGAACTTTAAAAATAATATTATCATCATTTTGAATAATTTCAACTTTTATTTTAGATTCAGGGGATACAGATGCAGGTTTTTTATAAGGGTATATTGTGTGATGGTGGGGTTTGAGGCATGGACGATTCCATCAACCAGGTAGTGAGCGTAGTACCCTGTAAGTAGTTTTTCAGCCCACACCTCCCTCCTTTCCTCTCTACTCCTTCTGGTTGTTCCCAGTGCCTATTGTTCCCATCTTTATGCCCTTGTGTACTTGTGTTTAGCTCCCACTTATAAGTGAGAACATGCAGTATTTGGTTTTCTGCTCCTGTGTTAACTCACTTAGGATAATGGCCTCCAGCTGCATCTATGCTGCTACAAAGGATATGATTTTGCTCTTTTTAATGGCTGCATAGTATTCCATGACATATACGTACCACATTATTTTTATCCAGGCCACCATTGATGGGCACCTAGATTGATTCCATGTGTTTGCTACTGTGAATAGCACTGTGATGAACATACAAGTGAATGTGACTTTTTGTAGAATGATTTCCTTTCCTGTGTGCATATATCCAGTAATGGGATTGCTGGGTCAAATGGCAACTCCGCTTTTTAAGTTATTTGAAAAATCTCCAACCTGCTTTCCACATGGCTGAACTAATTTACATTCTCACCAACAGTGCATACACATCCCCTTTTCTCCACAGACTTGCCAGCATCTGTCATTTTTTGACTTTTTAATAATAGCTTTTCTGACTGGTGTGAGATGGCATCTCATTGTGGTTTGGATTTGCATTTCTCTGATGATTAGTGATGTGTATTTTTTCATATGTTTGTTGGCTATCTGTATGTCTTCTTTTGAAAAGTGCCTGTTCATGTCCTTTGCTTACATTTTAATGGGGTTATGTTTTTTGGTTATTGATTTAAGTTCCTTATAGATTCTGGATATTAAACCATTGTTGGATGCATAATTTGTGAATATTTATGCCCATTCTGTAGATTGTCTATTTATTTTGTGAATAGTTTCTTTTGCTGGGCAGAAGCTCATAATTTAATTAGGTCCCACTTGTCAATGTTTGTTTCTGCTGTAATTGCTTTTGGAGACTTAGCCAAGAATTCTTTGCCAAAGCCAATGGTGAGAAGAGTATTTCCTAGGTTTTCTTATAGGATTTTTATAGTTTGAGGTCTTACATTTAAATCTTTAATCTATCTTCATTTAATTTGTGTAGGGTGAAAGGTAGGAGTCCAGTTTCATTCTTATGCATATGTCAAGCCAGTTATCCCAGAACCAGTTTTTGAATAGGGACTCCATTTCCTATTATTTGTTTTTGTCAACTTTGTTGAAAATCAGGTGGTTGTAGGTGTGTAGCTTTATCTCTGGGTTCTCTATTCTGTGCCATTGGTCTACATGCTTTTTGTTTTTGTTTTTTGTACTATAGGTTCTGGGGTACACGTGCAGAACATGCAGGATTGTTGCATAGGTACACACATGGCAGTGTGGTTTGCTGCCTCCATCCCCCATCATCTACATCTGGCATTTCTCCCCATGTTATCCCTCCCCGACCTCCCCATCTCCCCACTGTCCCTCCCTTGGACCCCCTACAGACCCCAGTGTGTGATGCTGCCCTCCCTGTGTCCATGTGTTCTCATTGTTCAACACCCGCCTACGAGTGAGAACATGTGGTGTTTGATTTTCTGTTCTTGTATCAGTTTGCTGAGACTGATGGTTTCCAGAGTCATCCAAGTCCCTACAAAGGACATGAACTCATCATTTTTTATGGCTGCATAGTATTCCATGGTGTATATGTGCCACATTTTCCTTGTCCAGTCTATCATTGATGGGCATTTGAGTTGGTTCCAGGTCTTTGCTATTGTAAACAGTGCCGCTATGAACATACATGTGCATGTGTCTTTATAATAGAATGATTTATAATCCTTTGGGTGTATACCCAGTAATGGGATTGCTGGGTCAAATGGAATTTCTATTTCTAGGTCCTTGAGGAATCGCCACACTGTCTTCCACAATGGTTGAACTAGTTTAGATTCCCACCAACAGTGTAAAAGTGTTCCTATTTTTCCACATCCTCTCCAGCATCTGTTGTCTCCAGATTTTTTAATGATCACCATTTTAACTGGTGTGAGGTGGTATCTCAATGTGGTTTTGATTTGCATTTCTGTAATAATCAGTGATGATGAGCATTTTTTCATATGTTTCTTGGCCTCATATATGTCTTCTTTTGAAAAGTGTCTGTTCATATCCTTTGCCTACTTTTGGATGGGTTTCTTGTTTTTTTCTTGTAAATCTGTTTTAGTTCTTTGTAGATTCTGGATATTAGCCCTTTGTCAGATGGGTAGATTGCAAAAATTTTTTCCCATTCTGTTGGTTGCTGGTTCACTCTAATGATTATTTCTTTTGCTGTACAGAA